>CACRXK020008209.1:0-21268 GCA_902702795.2 Paramuricea clavata
TACTTGAACTTTTACCGCCGGCTACTTTTCGTCTGGTCACAGGAAAAATTTTATATACAAAGGTACAAGCGAACCAACACGATGTTTGTTATGTTCCAATTGGAATTCAAGCAAAACATCACTTATTTTGGAAGATAAATAAGATCAATAATACATAGTACCAAACATAGCTTATTTTCTTAAGTTGCTGTCGAAAAAGCGATAATATAAACATTCTTTGTTTTCTCGTCGCCATCTTGAATTTCGTAGCAAATGGTCAGCGGTTCTGAATCTTCCTGAACAAGAAGATGACTCAGATTGACTCTGGCAGTGACTTAAGCATTGGGGAATCCGAATTTGACAGTGAGCCAGAGAACGAGTCAGATTCAGAGCTACTTTGGTAAATGTTTTTAAAGTTACTAATTCTTTGACAGTGAATTAATTATGATAAAGTGATGAAGTAAAGTTCATTACGTACATAAGTATGACATCATTTGATTATTAATTTCGGGCTCATAAATTAATACTAATAGTGTACATTAATTGTCATTCTGTTCATGCAGCTGTAAAAAAATTGAACTTCTAGTAGCACATTAAAGTAGTACATTGTCACTTACAAGTATAAAAGCAAATGACATCTAAACTTGTACTTTGTCTTTTTACTTTTTCTATATAATTTGATTGTTAATTTGCGGCGAAAATTTTAAAAATTTCCATGCGAGGGCAGGCCCCCCTCCCGCGCGGTTTTTTAACTATCAGTCACAGCCGGCTACTTTTTTGGTACAGCCGTCTACTTCAAATCATTCTGAAACCTCTTCAACAAGGGTCATTGGGGTTAATATTAGCGTACGGGGTCAAAGTGCTACTGCAGCGAATTTTTCGACCCTCATTTTTTTAGCTTAATTAAAAGTGCTTTCCTTCCTGACCTGTTTACCACAAACAGAATTGAAATTGGTCAATTCAAACCGATTTTATAGCCTTCCAAAGTGGCCATTTTTGGCACTTCCTGTGCGAACTTTTGATCGGCCATGTTGATGCCATGTGACGTCATAAGATGAACACGATTTTATCATGGCGTATTAAAATTATAGTAAAACCAACAAACGCGGAGACGAAGGCCGTGTTTCTGGCAGTTCTAACTTAGATTATTGCACGAATTCTGAACAGCCTGAAGGAATACCCATGCATCCATTTCCCAACAAAGAAACAGATCCACAGGGTGAAAGAAAGGCAGTGAATTTTATCCGTAAACATCAACCGCGGGTTTTCACGCATCTGCGAACCTAGTAGTGTTTTGATTGACCCCGTCGGTTTTGAAGATTCGTGCTATCTCTTATTTTCATCGACAAAACCTCGTAAAATGGAAAGAATACTGAAGGAAGAAACTGTTTATACAATTTACATGGCTAGAATTGTTCCCCTGGCTAAAGTACAACTAACAGACGCAAGGCAAATAATTCAAGTATATATTATAGTGAAGTACAAATTAATATGTTCGCACACTGACACATGGTGAATATTTTGCGCAAATGATGCTATATTGTTAGTCTAAAGTGTTTAACATTTCTTATGTTTTAGAGCATTTGTGGTTGTAAAAAGGCTATCTCCTGTTAAATTACTTTCTTGTCCAGAGCATCTTGAGATTGAAATAAAGACAACAATTCAGCATGCCTTGACGGCTTGAGTGCTTGACCTAGTTTCGTCAAGACTTCTGATGTTATTTTGAGAGAAACGATGACGTTGGAGTTATATTCAGTCATATCAATAATACATATTGCATAGCATAAAGTAACAATAAATATAATAATACAATAGTATAATATTGTACTGGTACGCTATTTATGTGAGAAATATATTTGTGACTTTGAAGATTAATATAATTTCAAAATATTACAGTAAATGTGATATTGCACAGTGGCACAATTTTGACTCAATGGTTAACTGACTCAGTCACAATCTGCCTAATCTGCCTAATCCAACTAAAGTCGACCGCTTTTCTGTTCAAACGTAAGGCAGCTGTGTCTCTGTTGTTGGAAATTATTTTCTTCTGTTTCCCATCCAAGTAAAACTATAGCCATCAATAGAACCACAGCCCGTAATTGCCAATTACACATATCGCTATCTATTGAAAACAAAATCAAAATCATTTTGAGTATTGCGAATTATTAGGCTATGAATATGCTTGTGTTTATAAACGTTTTTATATATTTTTGTCACATACAATCCAGTTCATACTAAATATTAAGTTACACACACCAGATGTGTTCAGACGCAATACCGAGGCGAGCACAATACAGTTTATATATACATACATGCAATAAAAAGGATCTACTTACCACTAATTTTACAGGTATTGTACCATCGCTTGATTGCTCCAACACAGTCACAGATGGTAGTTGCCTATCTGCAGCGGCGTTATATAATTTCTCTATCACTTCGTCTAGTGAAGCTGTATAAAAGCTGTTTAGCCAACTGGTTCATCATCGTATTTCAAAGCCGACTTAGTCCATACTCGTTGACTTCCAGATGCAGTACTGACCCTATTATCTGAATCTCTAACCATCATTCCGCCGTCAAATAAACAATAAGATATAGCACTTGTTCTTCGATTTTTAAAAATCAGTTATCTGCTCCATAAACAAGTGAAATAGACAAGAATTCCACTGCAATATGTTGACGCGCCATATAATTTACTACAAATACGACCTTCATATCTTCGTTTCCGTTCATCTTATGACGTCACACGGCATCAATATGGCGACGGAAAAGTTCGCACGCGATAACCAACTTCAGAGGTTAAATTTGGCAACTTCTCAGCATCGCATGATGGTCAAATATATATCAAAATGTTTCTAAAAGACTGAATTTTTATTTAAGCTAAAAAAAACTAGGTCCAAAAATTCGCTGCAGTAGCACTTTATCACGACATAATAGTTTGCTCAAACATTGCATTAGAATAGAAAAATAGTAATTTTAAAATAATATAGCTTATATAACCGGTAGCCGCTAAGTGGCACTACTGTCCCTCCCTTTACTGTGATGCTATCTTTTACAAAGATAATAGAATATAAACCAGACGTTTCAATTAAAAAATGTTCGAAAGACGCAAAATTTTGGCAATTTGGCAACGTTTATATCTGCGGGTCTCTTTTTGTTATGAGCTGAACTTATGCGCAGAACGGACTTTACAACATCTTTAAGCGTATGGACGTCTAAAAAATGGTGAAAGAAAGCATTTATGTCTCACGTTTACGTAGTAATATTATAACCGTGATTAATAATGAGATTTATGGTGGGATCTTTAGTGGTTCTAACATGAAGTACCCATATTGTAAAGAAAAAATATTGCACGCTCAGCTATTTTTCAACTTCCAATATGGCCGCCGTTGTTTGTGAACGTAGATACACAAAATGTCGATTTATGTTTTAATGTGCACATCTCTGATTTGACATACATCTGAAAATTAAACGTCTATATTTTAGGCACATGTCTTAAAAAACCAGCTAGTTCCTCGATATGCGCATCCGCATTTACTTTTTCGATGAGTTTTTGGCGGTCGGCCCATTATATTTTTCGAATGCGCTGGTCGGGTGTGTAAATTAAGGTAAATAGAAAGCCAAGCACGGTTTACACAAGGGTTAGTGGAATATTAGCGCACGAAGTCTGGGACTGATATTTGTCCAATATTGAAAGCAAGTTCAATGAACAGGTAGGCAATTTGTCTGAGCATGCGCGAAGAAAATTAATATGGCGACATATATTTAGGAGTGTTTCGTGGATTTATCTGGTTTTAAAGCTGATAAAACAACATTTTAATGAACGAAAACTTTGTACTATTTAGTGGAAAACATTAAGCTGTACAGTCCAAAGATTTTAAATTAAAAATAAGTACTTTTGCTTTATTTTATTGCTTTTTATGCTTTGAAAACAGGCAAGCTCATATTTTTGAAAAAATCTTATCTAATATTTTATCCATCATTTGTTTAATCTGAACAGAAATAGATAGAACACTTGGATATATAAGTTACAAAGGTATTGTTAGCTGATCTGAAAGATTTCAGTATACCTGGTACACTTTTAACAAAAAATGAAATGTAATTTTAAAAATTAAATATGCATACCAAAAAGAATAGTTTTTATTAGAACAACATAGAATAATAAGTTCTTTGTATGTTTGCATGTCGATAAAACATATAATAGTTTTGTTTGTGGAAACACCACGTAAAGAAAACACCATGCAATAATAAATTTACGTGGTGTTTCCACAAACAAAACTATTATAACATAGAACTAGATAAGTTGTTATTTTCTATTTTTACACAAACAAGTTTGGAAACAGGATCTAGTCCTCAAGCTTGATGTCATATTCCATTTATTTGAATAAAGGAATGTGAAATAATAATTGAAACTTGACTCAAGTGAACAGATACTAACACCTAAAAATAAAAATAAAAGAAAACAGAACTTAAATATATAATAAAATGTAATGAAAAACTCTTAGATACTGCTGGCATATAGTGTGAGCACAACACTTTAACAAACTTACTAAAACTAGTTAAGTTATGCTATGATAAGAGGATGGCAATATATGACAACACTCAAATGTCACCATCTTCAGTGTCCAAAAAAAGTTCTGCGCGCATTTTTCGTGGTCACATAACTGGCATTGCCAGACACCCAGGTGAAAAAGCAATTAGAAAAACCTGGTTTTGGGTGATGAGCATAGTCAAATTCTTGACTTATTCAAGTTATTCCAGGTAAACAGATTCAACATTGAAATAAGCTCCATTCGGGACATCATAGAATCCAAAATAATGTGTATGCATGGACCGGATTTTTACAATTTTCTGTGATTTACATAACATTATATATAGGTATAATTTAAGGGTCAACCAGTATTGTTCTAGACATATTTTCCTTCCAGAACATCTTTTCAAAATACTAACCCAAACATGTCAAAAATAGTGTACATTTACAAGGGCAATTACAACCCTTTGGCACATTTTTCCCATGAATGATTTTAATTCTAATAAAAATACTATAGATAAAACTTTGATTTAATGTTAGTTTACATACTGACAGCTCTGTCACATGTCGTTCGGCATTAGCAGCTAGACCTTCTGAAATATTTTAATGAAAGTGATAATTCACAAAGTTCACATTTTCACTTACTTCTTAACATCTGTTTTAATCAGTCCAACTAGCTGTGTAGGCAATGAGCAAAATTTAGTGTTGATGTAAATATCCATTTAGTTCATGTTTCCCCGGTGAAAATATAGTCTATTCCAAAGCTGATTTCGACGTACTTTAGCTTTAAACGCCGGCTAATATTCTTGCATTGATTGCAATATCATATTTTGCGCTTCCCTTGCATCGCGTTTGATTTATTTCACATTTAAAAACCGTTTATTTATGGTAGCTACAATCTTAGCAAAAAGTTAATGAAACACCTATAAAAAATCAATAAAACAGACAAAATCCCCTCCCCCCCTGCACAATGTTAGACATAGATTCTAAAAAATTGTGTACAATAGTTCATCGATGGCAGAGAGCACTATGTGCAGGTTTCTTGCTCATCTTAATCAACATTGGAAGGGGGAAAGGGGGAAGAATAAATTAAATTGTTAATCAAACTGGATGTTTCATTAGTTTTTGCCAGGATTGTAGTTCCATTTTATATTGGGTCATTTACATTTTTGCATGTCATATTATTCAAATTGTTGTTATTTATTATGCAATGTATAAATATACGATTCAAATTGAGTGATCATCAGTAATTTTATGAAAAATAAAAGTTCAAGTATGTAAAATAACTTATATTTTTCTAATCCAACATAAAAGTTAATACCAAGCTACTTTAGACATGATATATGAAAGATATATATCTATCCCCAGGCCAGTTACACAATCTCGGATTCGCTTTTTACAACATCAATATATGCCAGGCGTTCAGGAGCAAGGCGTGCCAACAAAATTTACCCCGTTTATCGCAATTTTAAGAATTAAGTGTTGAGATATTTCTGAATAGAAACCGATAAATAGCGAATCCGGTATAATCGTGTAACTACAGCGGCCTAAGTGGTAATAAATACACACGGCAGGGTGCAATGGAGGGACGAGCAAGTGGGCAGTAATTGCGGTGCCCAAGCGAATTAAGTTTGGCATCACTTCATGCCCACTACGTAAGTTTGTTAGTCTGTTAGCTAATAAGTTTGTTCTGAATCACAAACCTTGGTATATATTTAACAATAGTAAATCGATATCTTAATGTAATTGCTTTTTGGCATGCTCCAGGGCACCACACTGTAGTACTGTGTCTTGTTTTTCAAATGTTATCTTGAAACAAAAGGAGATATATGCAATAAACTGTTTACATAATAAACATTCTCCCAGGAAAACCAATACTTGTAGGCGTTTGCCTTGTCTATGAATACATCGATCTAGAAGCATAGAGTAGGTTGCCCACAGTAATGTGGTTGACATGGTTACGACTCAGTCTGGGTACAACCTTGGCAACACGCAAATATCTAACATATTTTAGTAGGCGATTAACTTCAGCTACGTTTACACACAACGATTAATCGGGCCGATTTCAGGTTTTGCCGAATGTTAATGACGAATATATTGTCAGTTAACGCATCCGTCACATGATCACAGAGTAGAGACATACAGAGACGTAACTAGTGTACCCACTTTTTTTGTGCGCATGCTCGGCAAGTTACTAGATGCATGCATCTGATTGGATGACGACCTGATGACAACTCACTTTAAACTTGCTGAGCACGCGCAGTTGATCATTTTTCGCCCGGTCGCCTGAAAAAAAGTGGGTACATGATAACGTAATCTTCCGCAGTGTTTACAACGGTCAGTTACGTCTCTGTATGTCTTATCTACTCTGTGACATGATGTTGACAGCATATTTTTCAAATATCATTTAATTAAAGCAGAATCGGCCCGATTACATGTAAACTAATCGTTTTATTATATTCATTTTCAATTATTTTGAAATTTCACAAACACTAACAGGCAAATTAAGAACATAATCTTCTATCAAACATGGTCAAAATGCCAACACAAGCAAATTTAAAGCGTCAGACAAAACTGGAGTACATTCACCTACCGTATTTCCAATTTTAAACGCACAAAACTGTAACAAAATCCTATCAAATAACTGGTAAAACCTACAGTATGTTTAAACTTACTTGTGTTGTCTCTTATTCTTTATGAATGTCTTCATTTCTTTAACAATTTTGCATTATTTTGAACGTATATTTATTTGACCAAAACAACTAAAAAATATTCTTGTTCGCTGATTGTTGCTATGCCACAGCACTCAGGGAGGTACCGGTGGTGTGTCTTTTGTAAACACAATCGTTTCCGGTTTACAAAAAGGTTTGATCCTGCTATTTTGCACTCCACTCAGATAAATTCTTTACGTTCAGCTTAGTTCTTGACTTGCAATCAATCCCATAAGAATTAGAAGACAATGGCATGGCGGCCATGTTGGTGCTAAATTCAAAACAAGTTAGATTATTGTGTTCTTTCAACAACAACACAGGACGGACCAACATGGCCGTCGCCGACGCAAATTTTTTTTCCGTAGACAGTCGGACTCCTCATTGATAGTCGGACACATCATTGATCCACGTCCAGGCCTCCGCGCGTTATTATCGATCCCTTCGTACCCTGCATAACCCACTGGTATACCATATGTCCATCATTCCGCGTTGTTCCAGTCTTCGACCATGTGTAGAAAGATTTTCTTCGCGATGCTATAACAAATCTACAAACTTTGTTTTTCTGGTTCCGAAAATACTCAAGAACTGTTATTGCGAATTAAAACTATATACCATCCTAATTGAACAGAATCAGTATAAGATAACTGGCGTGCAAAAGGAAATATTGGAAGATTCAAAGCGACCATCAAAACCACTTTCCACAAATAAAAGTATTGCAGAATACCCGTCCATTAGTAATATCATATCATGTAGCCCAGCCACATTTCACTGGATACGTATATTCCAGATCTTATTGCCTGGTTCTAATATACACAAACTAATTACTCAGACAATATTACGAATTGATACTATAAAAGAAATATCATGCAAGACTTTTAATGTTTAATATTATTATGCTTAATATGCTTTATAATATAAATTTTTTTCTCCCAGCGACGCTAATTAATCATAATCTGTCAAACTCAAACACAAAGTCTGCCGACTATCAATGAGGAGTCCGACTGTCTACGGAAAAAAAATTTGCGTCGCCGACATCATTGCAAGTCAAGAATAATTTGTTTTTTTGCGGACACCCTGTATAAAGCTTAATGACGCGTATTATCTATGATATTTTTTATACACCTAATTCAATTAAATAGTTTCCTCCATAAATAGTCAAAAACGATACTGACTAGGGACCGAACTCTTCGGTTTTCCAACAAAGCTGAATAAATAAACTAATAACAAATTAAACGCCCCCTCTGATGTGTTTAGTAAGTTGTTAAATAAACGCCCTCTAATAAGTTTATAATTAAGTTGTTTATTTTAAAATTAACAACATAATAAACGCCCCCACCATTAAGTGCGCTCTCCTTTCAAGAAGATAAAACACCAAAATGTGTTTCTGTTTTTATATTTATCGCTATATTTTATATGTAGATGATATGTTATTTTTTTAACCAACACTCAGGGTGTTTATTACAATAAATACGGTATTGTTGCATGCATACAGTGACAAGAGACATTGCTTCTTGGCCTGTGTAATGCGCTGCCTTTTCCCTGCTACTTACTGCTTAGTGCTGACCCTCTGCCCACTCAATTTCAAAAGTATATCACTAAGAGCTTATGGACGTCCTTTGTTCAACAAACTAAAGTTGTACTAATTAGATTATTAGTGTCAATATAGAAGACAAGTCCAGACTGGCTAAAATTGCATCGAACATAATGCTATCCTTATAATAATTTTCTATGTGCTCACTTTAATTTAAAAAAAAACTAGAAAAGCAGTCTTCCAACCATGCAGCAATGTATATAATATCAGGTACCAAACACAGGTGTTTCCGTCTTCAGAAAAAAAGCCCATGCATTCAAAGTCAATTTAAACTACTTATAACGATTGCAGCTAGGGGATGTAGAAATTTGCTGTCACCTAAAATCTATTGTAACATAGAAATATATCCATGCAAAAACCCCTCGCCTTCCTAAGCAAGACACTATTTTTCGCACCTTACCCCCGAACAAACTTGTCTGAACTTCCTCAGACATTCTGGTGTGAAAAAATTATATACTTATATTATTTTCTGCAAAATATTGTCCATGCAGCTCCAGGTAGTATCATGATTTTGTACTTCAGTAGCCATGGATTCTGCCTACCTTATAGATACATTGCGCCCAAATGCGGCCAACTTTGTTATTCTATACTTTGTCTATTCGCCAGACGATTTTACTCGGAGCTGATCGAGTCTGGATTAATAAGTATTTTGTGCCCTTTTGGTACAGAATAATTTACCCTGAAAGGGCATGTGACTATAATTTAGAAAGCGTTTGAGTAGTCAATTGATGAGGAAGTATGGATCTTTTATACCGATCGGTTATAAAGAAACAATTAGATTTCTCGAACATTGTTTCAACACGAATTAAGCTGAGCCTATTTGCAATGGTTGATTCCAGCTTTTGACTAAGTTTTGATCTCGGGAAGAAGAACAAAATCCATCACCACAACTAGAAAGAGCATGTTAAAATTAGTAAAATTGCAACTTTTGGACGCGAAATGTGGTAAAATCCGGAAAATATAGCCCTTCGAAATTTGCAAATTTTGTATTATACGCGCGGGGAAAATGTACCACATTTGGGCCGAAAGTGGTGCATTTTCCCGTGCGTAATACAAATTGATACGACTATATAATTTTTAACATGCTCTTTCTAGCTGTGGTGATGGATTTTGTTCTTCTTGCCGAGATCAAAATTTAGTCTATAGCTGGAATCATCCACTAGGTAACCGCTGACTGAACGCTCGCGTCAACTGGTAGTCACGGTAACATGATCACTTTTTTATTGACAAAAAGGCAAACTGAATAAAAAAAAGGTTACTGCATGATTTTTATTATAGAATTATTAATTTCTGAATTATATAATGTAGGTTTGTTACTTGCATTTTATCAACTTCGAGTTAATGTTAACTTTAATTATTAACTTAATGTTAACAATTCCACCTTTGAAATTTTCATTAAATTCAACTGCTTTTGCTGATGAACTATTTAACTTACTAGTTCATGAAATGATTTCAGTTCAAATCACACAGTTCGTCCTTTCCGTATTAAGCATTTTTTAATATAAATAGTATATGGCAAAACAAGTCGCAAGAATGCGTTAATAAGGTGTAATTTTCACTATACACGCAAACGGATTTGTAATTAGCCTTGAACAGTCTTCAGTTTGCGCAGGCGAACGCACTCAGCGTGACGACTTTCGTATTTTTTGCTATAATTTAACCATCTTAGAACTTTCTTGAGCATCGCAATGAGTTGTAATTGTATGGAATAAAACTCTTTGTGTTCTCTTACAAAAACACCACACACTTGGACGCTATTTCATTCTTTTTCTATCTCTCTCTCAAGGAAGAACACATGGAACTTTACTAAAACGCTTTTTTTGCAAACGAACGCAGAAATGAAGTTTCTTAATAAAAAATTGTTAATGATTTGGTCATTTCTTCTCATGGTGGATATGATTCTTGGCGATATTACCCAGCCCGACGAATTACGGTGAGATTTAATAGGACTTTTAATATCGTCGCCCCTAAGAGTCCAAAACACCTGATTTTTCAGATTACTTTTTACGTTGCCTAAAAGCGGTATTTGAAATTTAGTGTCGTTTTTCTCCATGAGTGCATTCAAATAGAAGGCATTCATTCAAAAGAACATTTTAGAGAGAAATTTTGAACATTTAGACACTCAGAAATCCCGTAAATGGAAATACCATTCTTATCATCGGTGTATGATGATCAGGAAAACTTCCCATGGCTGAGAAGATTTTAACAAAATATTTTTATGATATTTTTATTCATTTTCATTCTGATATTTTTATTAATTTCCATTCTGCTATACATGTTAAATTGTAACCCCTACGCCATACTGCCTCACACGCAGGGACTCTATGGTTGGCTACGTCACGCGCGTGCAAGAAAACACGCAAGAGTTTTGCGATCATAAAGATTGTAAATAACAGTAGAGGGGGCATCGAGGGTGAATTTGGGAGTGCGGCAATGGGGGGCAAATTGAAATCCTGGATGAACACCACACTTGAAACCAGAAAAATTTTAAACAAGAGTCACAAAACTGGGTGTTTTATATGTTTTGCATGTCATTACTATACAAACATTCCCCCAAAATTTTGAATTCAAACAATTAATTCCTCTTGAAAAGATCAAAATTGCTGACATCAGCATTACTTAGAAGCGCTCTCAAAAATGTGAAATAGACAAAACTGAGGTAAAAATGTTTGGAAAAAATCAAAACGCGACTTAACTGACATAAACAACAATTTAAAGATTTGGGCTCAAACTCGCTCTTATTTTAGCATTTTAATTTTTGGACCCCCTCTAGTGTTATTTATAATCTCTATGGTTACGATCCACTCGGCCCACGTGCTCCAAACACGCAACAGCCTACCATGTATCTAGGTGACCATAGTGTTGTCTTGGACACCCCTACCCTGGATTCCAGAGAATTCGACAGTAAATAATAAATTGAAATGTCGCGAAGGCTCTGGTTCAACGGCCAATTCTTTGATTAAACCGCGCCAATCACAAAACAGAATTAGTGGTTTAGTACTAAAACCACTAATTCTGTTTTGTGATTGGCGCGGTTCAATCAAAGAATCTCCTCGTTGAACCAGAGGCCTACGCGACATTTCAATTCATTATTTACTGTCGAAGGCTCTGGAATCCAGGGTAAGACACCCCACGAGTTCAAAGCAAATTCACTTCAACTTAGCAGATATTAACTAAATAACGTATATCCTTAACACTTTAACAAAATAGTAACACGCTCACTGTCTACACAAGAGCTGGTAATTTCAGCATTAACTGGCTGTTAATTTTATCATTAAATTTTATTTGTATACATTTCTTGCAAATAGCCTCATTGCCAAGCGCGACACTGGGAGACCACAAACATCGCCTTGGAGAGGTCTTACCGGACATCCAGGTAAATGTGCTATACCTTTTATGTGATAAAAATAAATGTTTTAACTTTCTTGAAACAATTAAAAGTTAGAACAGTATTTTCTACAAGAATATTACCACAATAGCTATGTTTTAATTTAAGTAATCGCCTATGTTGACTATGGCTGACGGTTGTCATGAGTGGATCTCCTACTGATCTCCGAAAAGTATGGCGAATTTCAGGAATGGACTCTGCGAGAACAAATGAAAAGTTTAAAGGCCCATTTACACGACACGACTAGTAGCATACGATTGTCATTCTGGTGCCGGTTGTACGAAGGCTGGATAGCGCTATCCACCGGATAGTGATTTTTTCAGCCTTTGTACAATGCTTCAAAAACTGTGAACCTACAGATATAGACGACACAAGGAGTATAAAAAACATTTAACTTAGGGACCGGTCATAAAGTATGTGTACTAGGGGGGGGGGGGATGGTATTCCAAAATTTTACCATAAATTTGGCAACCCCTCCAAAAAGCGTCGGAAAATATTTAATATCCTCAGATTAAATGTTTCGTACCCCCCCCCCCCCGGCGCACCCAGCCAATCGCCTCATAACTGTTTTGCAAATTATTGCAATACTGTTTAATACTGTTATATACTGTTTAATAAACGAGTAGGAGTGTTTTATCATATATAAAACACGACGCGTAGCGGAGTGTTTTATATCTGATAAAACACGAACTACGAGTTTATTAAACAGCCTCAAGAACGTCTCAGTTAGATCACGGCATTGGCGAAATAATTTTCCAAAATAACTTTGTATTAGCTGAGAAAATACAAGTTGAAATTTGAAGCGTGTTTTATCACATATAAAGACACGCCACGCTTATGATTTCTCTTTGTGTTTTCCTCATGAATTATGAATGAGTTTTTGAAATAATAATACTATTTATATGCCCTTGGTGAAAATCTGGGTCAGATCTAGAAAACATTACTCAAAATCTTACCAATTTTTATACCAATTTTTATACAAAAACGCGCCAAACACGGTGCCAATTCAATAATTAAAAAATTGTGAAACAAATTTGTTACTCACGAAATTATTTGGTCTCCAGTTAGTTGCAAATTTCTCCTGCGACATTTTGATTGGATACTAAATATAAACTTTGCTGTGGGTGGAAAGCGATCGGATTAAGGTTTGTGTCAGGCTATATTTCTAAAATAGAGCCTGATCTCACATATTTGTAAACTTTGGTTATATCAGCTAGCAGAACGTCGTGACGTATTTCATTTCTTTCTCAATATTTAAATCATTCTAAAAGTAAACGAGCAGAGGAGCCACCCGGCGGTAAAATAACGTAATCAAAGACTGTTCAGGTTGCAGACATGTCAAACTAATAGGTTCCGATCGAGACACTTCCATAAATACTATTGTGCTACATTGCAATTTACGGCTAGGAACATACACTCGATTTTTTTAAAAGTATATTGTAATATAAAAGTCTGTATAGTTTTATTAATCATAGACATATTATTCCACTCATTTTTGGTTTCGTACCCACCACAAATGTGTAATCCGTCTCACACCACCCCCACCTCCACAGACACACCTTCCATCCCCACCTACACATACTTTATGACCGGCCCTTATAAATACTAAACTTTAATACGAGTTATACCAATGAACGACTGATTTAACAAAGCTTGAAAAAATCACTACCCGGTGGATAGCGCTATCCGACCTTCGTACAACCGGCCCCTGGCATATGAAAACGACTGCTGACGCCACTATTCCTGTTCATCAGTTTATGTCGAAGTTTGAAATCTAACATCTTTACACGCATTTATTCGAGTACATACGCCAGGATAAGATCGTATACGACTAGTCGTATCGTGCAGATGGGCCTTAACAACACACCTTCTACACTCCCGTCCAAACTAAACAAATAGAACCTTTGAGTTTTCAAAATCTCTTTTCTCGAGGCATGGCCACTGCATGGTCTGCCAGACCTATGACAATTTCTATTGACTTGATCCAGGCCCGGCCAGGGGGTTACTAGAATACCAAGATACTCGATAACACTGGCTCAATATGGTACTATACCTAAAATTACCTGAAACCCCTGGCTGGCCTGTTGATCAGAGAACCTTAGAGTGTCCAATTTTAATTAAAGAATTGCCACTTTTACTTTGATTTGGAGTTGTTTTTTCGAAAATAGTTTTCATATGAATATTGAAGATAGTGTAATTAATCTTAAATCTTCTTCGTTACAAAACATTTAAAATACAATTTTTATAAATACAATTTTTACAAAAATATAATTTCTTAAAATACAATCATAAATCTATCTTGTGAAGTAGTTCCTTAAAGTGCTTATGTCACAATGGTTTTTTACTTTTGAGTAGAGGACAAAAAGTTAGTTAATAGGTTCTCTGACCTTTTTCGTTTTTTTCCTTTCATTTGCGAGATATGTGGCTTTAAACAGCGATTTTCGTGAAAATGTCGCGTATCAACAAGAGTCTGGAACGAGCGTGGTGTAACGTAGCTTAAGGGACTTTACTACGACACGCATTATACATTTGTTTCTCAATATACTTGCAAGTGATGGACCAGACGGGAATCGTAATCGTAATATAAAGATTAATGCCCAGCATAACGTACGCAAAAGAGCCATATAGACAAGAATATAGACATAAAATGTATTTAAGAAATAATTAACGTTTCGTCTTTAACTTAAGACATCTTCAGAGTAAATGAATATAGTATGACAATGAGTTACAATATCAAATACACGGTAATAGGAATTAAGTTATTTACAATATCAAATACACGGTAATAGGAATGCGGAGGATGGGGGGAGGGGAGTTAAAGGAAAGAAGTCAGAGAAGTGGGAGAGAGGAATGGAGCTACCTTGCTGATTCAAAGTAGGTTTGAGCTTTGAGATAAGAAGACTTTCACGGACGAGAAGTTCATCTGGAGAGGAACAGGATGATAGGAACTTATAATCATCAAGAGAAGCAGCATGACCTGAGTTGCTCAGATGGGAAAAGATGCTCGTAAGTTGAGGACTGCTACACGTCGTAACAGTTAAGGCAGAAATATCCAGGTGTTCAGAGACTCATGTATGTAGATGGCGTACCGTTTGGTCCACGTACAACGCGGAACAGCATCGACACTTAAGATAATTAACTACACAAGACCTAAAAGTATCGGGAATTTTGTCCTTAAACATGAAGAAATTGGACAAACGTAGAGTGGGACGAAACATGATACTGATGCTTATATGTGGGAAGGCTACAGAGCGAAGGCGTTGAATTTGGGTAAGGATTTGGAGAGTGTGTTCCGGTATATGGAGGACAAAAAAACCCACTTTCTTTGATACAGAATGGATTAATTCCTTGAGTTGAAAGGTTTTATCAAGAAAGAGTCGAACACAAGGATCAAAGAGGCGAGTAGGATAACCGATCTGGTTGACGATTTTTCTAAAAAACTCAATCTGAGCATAAATTAAAATTCTCACATTTAGAGCAAATATTGAAAAAGCGGTGTAATAGTGAATATATTAAACCACGTTTAAATTGCAGAGGAGTGAAGCTATGAAAATTAGTGAAAATCCCTGTGAATGTAGGTTTGCGATAAACAGAGGTTTCAAAGTGGCCATTAGTTCGTGTAATAGTAATGTCAAGGAAGGAAAGTTGACAATTTGATTCAACTTCACAAGTAAAGTTAATGTTAGGATGTCAGCGATTGAGATAAGCAAGAAAAGAGGAATATGATCCCTAGAACGGAATAGAAGGAAGGTATCGTCTACATATCGACGATATAATAAGGGATTAATTTAAAATTGGTAGGGCAATTATTAACTTTTATTTGCCCATAATTTGCCAACAAAACAACTATTTACATATTAGAAGAAAGGATTAGGGCTAGAAGCCAAATGGTTTCATGAAAGGATAAGAAAATGTTAACCATGCAATAGAGGCCCAAGACGAGAGCCCATTGCTACGCCGTCTACCTGTTGACATAGAGAACCATTGAACAAGAAATGGCAGTTTTAACAGCACAACTCAAGAGTTTGTTTGAATTCAGAGCGAGTGAGATCATGAAAACAGATGGCATTCGAAAACAAGCGATCAGCAATTATTTCTACGGTTTCGTCCAGCGGGATATTAGTAAACAAGGATGTGACATCAAAGCTAGCCATGGCAAGATTAATGGAATTAAAGTCTAGACTTAACAATTCCTGCACGAAGGAGAACGAATCACGAAGGCACTAGAGCAAATAGGACTTAGAATGGGAACAAAGAACTTGGCAATCTCATAAGAATAATTATTAATTAATACATGATAGAATATTGGTCGACACCCATGAACCGCGCCCGCGATATTTGATGAACTTTAGACTTCGCCAGTGCGATCCTTTTCCCGGGTGTAAATAGCCGGGGGGGTTAGTACCCTCGCACGGCGCTTCGCGCCGTCGGCTCGGGGAAAATTTGCACAGATAAAAATTAAGTTATAATACATCCATTTTAAAGTAACAGAAAACCGGCTTTTTTGTTTAAACGTAGTTGTTTCAGTTTGTTTCATGGCGGGTCAGATTTTAAAAACACGAAAACGAATTGACTGCGGGATATGCGATTTTTATCCTATATGAACACAAAGCGGTTGCAAAAAGATGCAGTGATTATTATAAACAAGAAAACGTTTTTGATAAAGGCCTTGCTGTATCTTCATGATATTTTACCTGGTCGAACAGGCAAGACCAGATCCCCCGAAAATTTAAAAAACACATGTAACATACTTGATTTCCAAACACACATTCCAGTTGCACATTTTAGGACAACAGTCGTTTAAAAACTTTGTTTTATATCTATATTTTCATATATTTTCATATGTTTGTATAGGGCCCACAGTAATTGGTTTACACTGTTGTGGTGTCCCTGCCATTTTTGTCCATGTTTATTTATTGTCTAGATGTCTATTTTCTGTTCTGTTAAGTGTTTTTGGCAAAGTTTAATAAATAAATAAATAAATAATAAACATACACACGATGACACGAACGCAGTTGTTTTGCAAGAAAATCCTTATCACCTCGAAACCCAACATTCCCTATCGCCATGGTTAAGAATCCTGAAAGAATCTTTCGTCTTCTGATAGCACATAATCCCAAAATCCATTGTGAATTCAGCTCGAATCATATTTTTTACATCGTAATTTTAAAAAGAAGCCGGCGAAACTGGTCGAATCGAAGCATGGAAATGGAATAAAAGTCAAAACTCAAAATATGCGGGGGGGGGGGGGGGGGGGGGGCTGCATCACACCAGGGCGCTGTGATCACACATAGATCAGGGTCGCCGTAGCCGTTTCCCCGCCCGTGTTTTATAGCGCCCTGGCTGACCCAAGCTGCACAATCCATTCCCTCCGATCGACCAATCACAGCGAACCTTCTATATTTCGGAAAGATACGGTCAGATTTTTCCGATTATGGATAGTAAAATAGGTTGGGGGGGAAATTCACCATTAATATATTTTCACGCAATTCATTTCTGTGTACAAAAACTAACGAAAATTTGAATTTACTAAGATGAACGAGGGCAAATTCTTTCGTAAATTTTAAAATTTACAGCTCTAAATGTAATATTAGCCGCCTTTTTAAAGCATTGAATTATTTTCGACGAAGATGAGCCGAGAGCTTTCCGAAAGCGTAACCCGAGGACTTTACTCGGATCGGAAAAAAGTTTCTAAATGCATCTGCGGTGTTCTGATTCGGTCTGCGGTTCAAATGTTACTAAAAATAGTAACTTAATGAGGTATTTGGATGCCTTGTAGGGTATCCACAGCCAATTACAGGACGTGTATATATATGACGCCGGATACCCTCTGATACTGTGGCTGTGCTTTGATTGCGCAAGAAATTAAATAATCGTGAACCGCTCGGAAACTTTGTCTCATATTGCTAACAGCCTCATATTATTATTATTATTATTATTATTACAATATTGCCTGCTCCCAAAAGGGCTTTTCAGCAGGTAATTACAAATCATTTATATGCTACAAACAATAAATATACACCCACAAACATACATACATACTGTACATACATACAAACACAATAATTATTAGTAATGTCACTTTAAAAATGTTAGCTACTTCCTAATAAAATCCATACAGTAAAAACGTTTATATGCTAATTTAAACAAGCCCAAATTGTCTAAAACTACGAACTACTTTCTAAAAATCCATGCAATAAATGACATTTATATTCTAGTTTAAACTGGTTCAAAGTGTCAATGTCTTCAATATGATTTGGGAGCTCATTCCAAATAGACACTGCACGATGAAACGTTCGCTGTCCAGAAGCCGAATTATACAGTGGAATATCTAACTTATCCTTATTTCTGGTGTTAACACTGTGAGTCTTTGATCTCATTTCGAATTTGTCACACAAGTATGGTGGAGCTAACCCTTTCATGCACTTAAATGTCATAACCGCATCCCTGAGTTTTAACATACACTCAACTGGAAGCCAAGCTAACTGTTGAGTTCAATATAAAACTGTATGTTATCCAAATATTAGTATGACGTAATACTGAGAGACAAATGCATGATGGGATAGTTGTGTTGTTAGTTGAACTTCCTCGTGAAAGTAACTTACTGTACAAAACTACATTTGTAATAAACGTGAAAATAAAGAGTGATTTCATTACAAATACGGTGTTCTAAATTCATGGCTTCAACAGGTTATGGGCCCAGCAGAGAATCACGCTGGTCAAGGTTGACTTTCGATGGAAACGAAAGCAATTACGAACTGTGGGAAGCGAAATTCCTCGCGCACATGAGGTTATTAAAACTAAAGGATACTATCCTGCCGTCTGAAGAAGAGGCTGACGCAACAAAGAACGAAGAATGCTATGCCGAGCTTATACAGTGTTTGGATGACACCAGTCTGTCATTGGTAATGAGGGATGCTACCGACGATGGCCGAAAGGCTTTACAAATACTCCGAGACCATTATGCAAATCAAGACAAACCAAGAATCATCACACTTTACACTGAGCTAACGTCACTTGAAAAAGCACTTCACGAGACAGTCACAGATTACTTAATAAGAGCCGAGAAAGCAATAACAGCGCTTAAGCCAAAGAAACGTTAAGCGATGGGCTAATAATTGCTATGATCTTAAAGGGGCTGCCTGATTCATATAAACCGTTCTCGATACATGTGACCCAAAGTGCAAGTGAGATAACGTTCGCGAAGTTTAAGAGCATGTTGAGGAGCTTCGAAGAAACGGAAAAGCTCAACACCAAACCGAAAGTTGATCAGGTAATGAAAGCTGAGTTTCCTTCGCAAACAATGACATGTTATGGCTGCGGGAAAAGAGGGCATTTAGTCAGAGAGTGCCCTGCTAAGAGCGAGAAGAAGTGGTGTAACTATCACAAAAGTACAACACACCCGGATAGCACCTGCAGAAGTCAGCAAAAGAGCAAAGACCAAGCCAAACAGGTGTCGGAGAAAGAAAACACCTCTAAAGATGAACATTCATTTGCATTCAAAGTTAACGACGAAGCAACAGGGAAAATCAATCGAATGGGAATGTTCGTTGACACAGGTGCCACTTCTCACATTGTTACTACTGATATTTTAAAGCAAATAGACATGACATTTAAACCATCAAAACATTACATTGAACTGGCTGATGGCACACGAGCCAGTAATATTGCATTGAAACGAGGGGATGCTGAAGTGTTTCTGAAAGATACAAATGGAAAATGTGTGAAAATGGTGCTGAAAAACGCCTTATATATACCATCCTATCCTCAAGATATTTTCTCAGTGAATACAGCCACATCAAATGGAGCCAAGCTTCTATTTGCCCAAGATACTGGTGAGCTAACCCTTCAAGATGGTACCACTGTTGAAATTGAAGAACATGGACGGTTGTACTATTTGACTTCCATAGACAGTCATGAGAACGATAGCGTAAGTGAAGTAGATAAAGTAAATCTCTCGTATGATATTAACACATGGCATGAAATCCTAGGGCACTGCAATTTTGAAGATATTATAAAACTACAGGGGGTAGTTACGGGCATGAAATTCTCAGGTAAAATTGAGTCATCTAAGTTAGGTTGTAATACATGTGTAGAAGGAAAATTTGTAAACAGCAGGAGAAGGATTCCTGATGCAAGATCTCAAAAATCATTGGAGAAAGTGCATGTGGATTTGGCAGGTCCAGTTTCTCCTGTATCAAGAGAGGGGTTTAAGTACTGCATAGCTTTTACTGATGATTTCTCAGGAGCAGTATTTGTTTACTTTCTGAAATGTAAAAGTGACACCTTTGTAGCAACAGAGAAATTTCTAGCAGACATCACTCCTTATGGCAAGGTAAGTTGCATCCGTTCTGACAATGGCTCAGAATTTACAGGTAAGGCGTTTCAAACACTACTAAGGGAGCGTGGCATAAAATATGAAACTTCTGCTCCCTACTCGCCACACCAGAATGGCACCGCCGAAAGGCACTGGCGCACATTGTTCGAAATGGGCAGATGTCTTCTTCTCCAATCAGGGTTACCCAAAACTCTCTGGCCCTATGCAATTCAAACCGCAGCTCACATTAGGAATAGATGTTTTAATAAGAGAACAAAGACAACACCCTACTTTAGCCTTACTGGGAAAGTACCTGATCTTTCTAAAATGTGGATCTTTGGATCTGAATGTTTTGCTTACGAACAGGAGCATAAGAAATTAGACTCAAGATGCAGCAAGGGGGTATTTGTGGGATACAACAAAAATAGCCCTTCTTACCTAGTGTACTACCCAAAAAATGGGAAAATCATGAGACATCGACTCATTAGATTCATCAAGAAATGTAGTGTAGAACAGCACACACAAACTGATGAGTCCAGCAGGGATTGTGATGTACATGAGAAATCTGACCATGATACTAGATCAGACTTAGATAGTATGAGCCTCCCTGTTTTAAGTGCAATGCCGCCAAATACAGTGCCTGATGAGGAGCCTAGGGATAGTGAGGGAAGGCATTGCAACCATACTGAGAATGACAGTGAGACAAAACGGTATCCTCAAAGAGAAAGGAACCCTCCCAGATACTTAGAAGAGG
>CACRXK020008210.1:2739-21265 GCA_902702795.2 Paramuricea clavata
CTCTTCGTACAACTGTTAAAACTAACGCGACAACTATTCGCATTTCACGGTCTACCTGAATCCGCAGTATATCTTTCGTTATTCTTTATGAAACTAGTTGAAATTTTGTAATTATATTTGGTTATAAGAAATATAGCTCTGACAAAAATATGGAATCGAAATAAAGTATATTACAGGAGATATTCAGTTGTTTTAATCGGTAAAATGGATTTCTATTTGACAACTAGTGCCAGTACTTTTCCGCGTATCAAGATCATCTGGTACTAAACCCTGCATTCAATAAATTTTCTAATTGCCTTTAAATTTCTAATTTTCTAGTTGTGCTTTAAATCAAATACTAAAACATATATTATAGAAATACATAGTCATATTTTAAACTTCAGTTTTATCTGCAAACTTTTCATTCTAAGTTGAAAAGAATCAAATTCTCGCTTGCAAATAACTTGGGGGTTCTTTTTTATTTAAAAAATTCAATATCATAAAAAAGGGAATCAATATTAAAGATACACTGAAATAATTATATGCTGTCTTGTTTAGTTGTTTCATATACGCAAAGGCCGTCGGGTTTTAAACCCATTATAAAATCAATATTTAAAACAAACTTACCTTCTTTAACGTCGGCTCCCTTCTTTTAGCCGATTGTTTCGCAGTTTCTTTCCCAGAGAGCTCTTGCAATTTACAAAATCTTGCAAAAATGCGAGCAAAAATGAAATATATTTGCAAGAAATTTATCAATCATCAAATCAACTCAAGAAATGTTTGTTGTTTGCTATTTCGCTGTCGTCATGCAGTCGTTATAATGCAAACTTTAAATTGGACCAATCAGTGTCCGCTATTCGTGACAGTCCGCCATATTTTTGAGATCAGTGAGGATGACCACCCACCCAACACCGTTGGTGACCCACGCCCGCGATATTTGATGAACTTTAGACCACAGAATAAAGATCAGTAACAGAAGGGCAACTCAGCGGTGCAACGTGTCCTCGTTTTTTTATGCAAAAATATGCAGTTTACTGGCCGGAAGGCGGAGCAGCCAGCCAGTACAGCGTGTTTATTGGCCAGAAAATGTCATTGACTGGCTAGGAAAATGGCGGCCAACATGCGTAATGCGACATGCGCGAGGACAAAAACTTCAAAGCTTCCGACGTAAGTTGCCCTTCTATATGGATCTTTATTCTATGCTTTAGACTCCGCTAATGCTTTCGTTTCCCCGGGTGTAAATAGCCGGAGGGAATTAGTACCCTCGCACGGCGCTTCGCGCCGTCGGCTCGGGGATTATTTATATAAAGAATACTAATGAGTGTTTTATCAGGTTTAAAGCCACTGAACGTGACATATAAAGGTTGACATATATGATTTGCCAATAAGCTTATGAATTATTAATGTTGTGTTTGTAATTGCGCAAATTCATAGCGCAAATTCCGTTCTCGTGCCCAGAGCATTTTGGCGGTAAATTTTGGCGGTAAATTTTGGCAGTATTCGGGTATTCTTGCGTTCAACATGGCGGCTAAGAATGGACAAAAGTTTGGTGGTGATGTGTCCTCGAAAGATATGACAGTCGAAGAGTTTTCAAATATATTTGCTGCTGAGTTCAACAACAGCGAAATACATGACCGAGTGCTCTGTTTCCAAATCATTAAAGACAAAGAATTGGGCACAAAAGATGATGAAAGTCAATCTGAAAGTGAGGGCCCTGATGGGCTATTTATATCAATTATATAAATTTATATTACATGTAAAAAGGAAGGTGGGCTGGCCCAGTTACGGGATATATAAATATTTGTCTTGTGTGTATTGTAAATTAATTTCCTGGCAATGGTCAGTGAGTGTTTAAAGGTAGGTTACAGTCCCTTCTGCGCATGTCTGTGATTGTTTTTGCCTGGGGACTCCACCGGAAGTTGGGCATCTCGGTTTATACTCGGTCCAGTCTCATTTCTGACAATAACACGCGCGTTGTTTTTTTCCCAAGCGAAGGAGTGAAGCAGCTTCACTGAAGCTAGAAGTTTCCAAAATATATTGAGCTTTTTTGAGCGACAATCCTTCAAATAACGAGTTTTTGAGGCAACATGACGAGTAGGAAAGAATACCACGCTAGCAGGGATGCTTCCAAAGTGTATCAAAGTGTATCTATTTTATTGTTTTCCTCGATGGAGAGCGTGCCAGTCTGTCTGCGTTTCCCCATGATATACCTACTACATCCTCAAGCTTCTACTAAAGGTTTTGAAGAAAAGAATCCAGGAAGGATTGGACATTTCACCCAACATAGCTGCTATTCACTCCCTTCACTGTGGATACTTTAATGAAATCGCTTGTTGAAGCCCATCAATCGAGGTTTTAATGACTATAAAATTCTCTTTATTTACTATTTTAAATTTTAACTATACACTATTGTTACATACGAACTGTTCTATCTCTTTTATTTCCAAACTGAAACCCATATAATTAAGGCCTAAAGATCTGATCGATACTCGTGAGTAGGAGTTGTCAATGAAAAGTGTTAATGAGCAATTTGGAGTCAACATGTCTTGGATGGCTGTTTATATAGTGTTTATTGTTGGCTGTTTATATAGTGTCCAGATTGATAAAAGATATAAATTAATCTACTTGACCGTGCTTTACTGTCTTTGACTGTCTTCTCATGGACAACTTGTGCTCACTTAATAGAAACACATAAAAAGTTTCTCTGATCAAAGTATATTTTAATCAAAGCAGCTTACAGCCCTCGAAAATGAGGTCGGCTTCGGCAATGCCGACCTTAATGCCGACCTATCAACCTCCCAGGCCGGCAAATTTTTGCCGACGTTAATTCGGCAAAAGTAAGAATTTTTTGGTGCTGATAGCTGTTAAAAAGTCAGCGATTATAAAATTTGATTCGTAGTTCGATTAACTAAACACACTTTGGTGTAAGGTTTAAAAATTAACGTTTAAAAATTAAACCGCCTAAGACATTTAGTTTATAAAATATTTTGATCACAGAAACTTATATGATGTAAACAAACTCAATTAATAATTACTAGTATATTTTTCACCCTAATTGTGACTAAAAGCTTGCATATACTGTAAGAACCTACAATTTAAGAACCTGTCAGGCTAAATTTTTTTATTTAGACACCCTAAATAAGAATTTGTTTAGGCTAGCATTTCAGGTTCTTATTTTATCACATGAAGACAATTCAAATCTAAAAATGTATATATAAATCAAAGACAAAAAACTCTTCACAAAGTAATGAAAATTATCCAGAACACTGAAAATGTCATTGAGATAAATAAAGTGTTAGCAGCTTTACAGTATAGCTTTACACACAGCTATTAGTTAGATAATTTGTGCACAATTTATATACAGTATATATGTATATATATATATACATGAAAATTATACCTCACATACCAAAAATGAATCGCTTTTCTTTAAGAATTTAACCTAATTTCCAAGCTCTAATGATCATGTAGTCACTACATGTATTGTCCAAGGTGGGATCTGGGGGGTTGAAATCCGAGCTTTCTTTCTCCTAGATGGATTGCCTCCTACACAAAGCAATCTGAAACACAAGCCAGTTCATATTGTACTATGATTGCCTGATCTTGTGTCAGTACTTTCAGGGGGGCCAATAATTGTTTGTAAATTATTTGTATTAGCCTATCATATAACCCAATAAATCTGTTAAGAAAAAGAAAGACTGATTCGTTGATGTAAATAAAAATTTCATCAGTGTTTCCTGAGCATTCTGATAGTGAGCTCTGATATACAGCGAAACAAGCATATATTTAGCAATTGTCCTCTGTCTTGAAGAGACATGAAGAACTAGTAACGTGATCACTAGATTGACCAGAATTGTTTAAGTTAATATTACTATTAGATCATTCAGTGTCACAAGAATATCATCATTTAGTGTCAATATGAGAGTAATATCAATGAATTCATACTTCCAGTTCATAATTTCAAAACATACATGTATAACACAAAAAAGTTGAATATAATCTTAGCGTCTCGTACTCTCGTCACTGTCAATCTATTGAACTCTTTGTTGTTTACGAAATCATCTCTATAGCGCGCACGAGCTTGAACAAAAGCTGTTTATCCAGCGGTCAAATATTTCGCCCTTGGCTTTGCCACGAAGGCAGGAGAACTGCAACCACATTCTCAATCACACTTGTTTCGAATTTCGTCAAGCGAAAAGCTTTCCCCAAGGCCAAGCGCTTCTGTCATAATGACAACAACAACACTGGCAACATGTTTCGAGGGATTGATACCGCATTAAATATTTTCATGATGAGACACTCCAAAGGTAAACACAAATTATTCGAACTCACACCTTCGGGATTTCGGTTCGCCGCCCCAGCTGTTGATATAGCAAGTCACACAACGTTCAAAGCGGCCTCTTTATAACTTTATTCACGATGTTTACAGTTACAGTATAAGATTGGGCTATTATTTCCAGTGTAGAAATGTACAAGAAATGAAACGAAGTATTGTTAAACATTGCACTCCTCGGTCACAAATTATGTGGAATGTTACTTTGAACCCGTGATATACTTCATCTTATATAATTAATGTGGATCAAAACAAAAAACGTAAACAAAGCCCGCGCATGCGCAGAAGGGACTGTAACCTACCTTTAAATATTTAATATATGGAGAAATTGTGGTAAATGAGTTTTCACCTTTTTCAAGTAATGCACCTATCAATGTTAACCCCAAGGGAGGGGGGTCGGGCAAGGGGTGGGGATTTGACATTTTTACAAAAAAAATGTCAAATGCCACTCCTTCGGGAGAACATTCCTGGGCAAAATTCCCCGGCCCCGGGATGAAATTGTATTCCTGCAGTATTTGATTTCTGGTGCACTCTATATCTCAGGTGATAGGGAAATTACACAAATACATTTGGCGGTATAGTTTAAAAGTATGACAAATATAAAGAACGTTTCAAAATAACTTAAAATACTCATTAATAATTCATATACCTTGCGGCAAATCATGTTAGCCATATATTATGTCATGTGAAGTGAGTTTATAATATCTGATAAAACACTAGCCTGTGTTCCAGTCCGCTACACCACAGTGTAATAGACTGGAACACAGGCTAATAAAACACAGTATTCTTATATAATTATATTGTCAGTATTCTTATATAATTGTTCGCCCTAATTAGTATTCTTTTGTAGTCGTATTTTAAGTTGTGCGCCTCGCGTTTGATATCTGATAAAACACACTCTTACTCGTTTTTAAATAGTACATAATGTGAACTTTTAACATATAAGTATAAATCGATATTAATATAATTATAAAATGGCTTATAAGTGTTTATTTCTTGTCCAGAAATCTCCATATTTCTTGTAAAAACAACGCGCGAGACAGCGAGCGATAAACTAGTGCCCAGTCTTCAGTTTGTTCCATATGCCCGTTGCGGGTTAGGCGTTGACAGCTACAACGCGGGCGACGGGGACGAGTCAGAGTTTGTTCTAAAATTGGCTCAGGTTTCTTCAGTATATCGTCTGAGATCAGTGTTAATCTGTCAAAAATCCCCACCCTCGGGCACTTAGAAAAAAGTGTCAGTCCAAATCCGACCCATGGGACCACTGATTGATCAAATCCCCGTTAACATTGATAGGTGTATTAGGCAATCCAAATACAAGGGCAAAAGTACTGCGAGTGCAGTGTGACCATATATGCAAATTTTTTTACTAAAGCTGCTTAAAATTGGTTGGCTGCCCCCTCCTGTTCTTAATGTTGCAGTTGTTTAAAGCAGGTGGGGTTGTCTAAGGGCATCCAACCGGATCTGGTAATAAAATGTACTAAACCTGGTCACACTGTGCGAGTGATTTGTCAACAATAAGCTAAGGATCCAAATGCACCAGCCAACGCAAAAAGCCTGACGATAACACTATTATTTACGTGACTTGGTATATCGCGCATGAAGCGGTAAAAATACCGCCTTAGGCTTAGGGGCTATTTATATGTGGAGAGCCAGCTCGGGTGCCCGAGCTAGCTTGGTTTAAGCAGGATCCCGTCTTTGTTAATATTTCCTACTAAATTTCATCTTGCGTTTATATGAGAACCGAGCTGGCCCGCCTAACCGAGGTCCCGCTTCATGTGACCCGAGACCTCGGGTAAACGAGCTGGGTAGTTTTCCATATAAACGCAACAGGGAGGGCTAGCCCTCCTAGTAGGGCTGGAAATTTAGCAAATACGCATGCGCAAATAATTAGAATAATTCAGAATGCACAAACAACTCCCATATAAGACCATATAAGGAACCAACTTCCATATATGGAGTTGTTTACGCCATAAAAAATAGAACACGAAGAGCTAGCCCTTCATGTAGGGCTAGAATTTTTCCATGTAAACAAACAAAAGTTTCATGTAAAGTGAAATTCATCTCGGGGATGCGAGCCAGCTCGAGTATCCGGGCTGGCTACCCCGCCCCCTCCCCTGTAGACCCTCGAACAGGTCTCCCTTTCATGAAATGACATAATAATAATAATAATACAGTTTTAGGAGCATCCTACAGAGTCTCGATGCTCTTACAAGGATCGGGTCTCATAATTTATACCATATTACATGTATGCAATTACTGAAATATATAAAAACGTGCTATCTAGTCAAAGTATTTCCTAAAAAGATGTGTCTTTACTAAGCCTTTAAAAATACCTAATGAACTTGAGAGACGAATGTAATCAGGTAGAGAGTTCCATAGCTTAGGAGCACTCACTTGGAATGTTCTCTCACCATACGTCTTGGTGTTCGATTTCGGAACAACTAATAAATTCTGTGATGTTGATCTCAAAGTACGCTTAGGCCTATAAATATCTAAAAGTTCTGTTATATAGTCCGGTGCTTGGTTATTAAGGGCCTTGTAAGTAATAAGCAGAATCTTAAAATCTATTCTTGCCCTTATAGGCAGCCAATGAAGCTGTTTCAATATCGGGGTGACGTGATCATATTTTTTTCCTCCGACTACAAGTCTTGCAGCAGCGTTCTGTACACGTTGTAGTTTGTCAATTTCTACAGCTGGTAGCCCAAACAGAATACTATTACAGGAATCAAGCTTTGATGTGATGAAAGCATGTACCAATTTTTCGCAGTCGTTCTGGTTAATATATCTTCGGATCTTACCAATGTTTCTTAGTGCAAAGAATGCAGATTTGGAAACATTATTGACATGGGTCGTCATTTTAAGATGGAAATCAACTGTAACTCCAAGATCACGTGCATTTGGTGAAGAAGAAATAATATTGTCATTCACATTTATCTTAAGGGGTACTTCATAATCCTTGGTGAACCGAGACGTGAGATGGAGAACTTTAGTCTTGTCAGGATCACAAGTAAGACCATTTTTTGCACACCAAATGAGAATATCTTTTATACATAACTCAATCTTAGAAAGCATAGCATCTCGATTTTTCTTGGGATCAAGAATTACATAGGGCTGGGAGTCGTCAGCATAAATCATGCAGCTTAAACCATGGGCGGTGATGACATCTTCCATTGGTACAAAAAATAAGAAAAAGAAGATTGGTCCCAAAACTGATCCCTGGGGGATGCCAAACAGTAGCTTCTTATCATTCGATAAAGCATCTTTGACTTTTACAGATTGAGTACGATCCAGAAGATAGGACTTGAACCATTCAAGCACTGTGCCATTTATTCCGTAACGGTGACTAAGTCTTTCCAACAACAACGTGTGATCAATGGTATCAAATGCTGAAGATAAATCGAGAAGGACCAAGACTACTTCTTGGTGATCGTCAATGGCATACAAGACATCATTAAAAACACGAAGAAGAGCAGTCTCAGTGCTGTAGAAACTTCGATATGCAGACTGTGGCTTAGCAAGAAGGTGGTTATTGGGGTATTTGGGTAGAAACTACTCGTTCAAGGGTTTTGGATAGGAAAGCAACATTTGTGATTGGACGATAGCTCGAATACATATTAAAATCAAGTTCAGGTCTCTTGAAAGATGGAAGAATAACACCTTTCTTCAAGGATGATGGAAAAATCCCAGACGTGAGCGAAGTGTTTATAATTCGGGTGAGTGGACCTGCCAGAATATCGACCAATTGCTTTATAATATTCGTAGGTCCTGGATCAAGCATGCAGGACTTAGGTTTGGATTGTTTAATAATGTTTTTAACATAACTCTCTGATACTTTCGAGAATTCAGTAAAAGAAACATCACATTGAACGCAATCAATAGTAACAGACATCTCCAGCAATGGTAAACCAGAATTCTGTAAATTGTTCCTCAGAGCTAGAGTTTTGGAGGAAAAAAAATCACTGAAACCATTCGCCACACACTGCAGAGATTGATTTGCAGGAAGACTAGGCAGCGTATAAGCTTGTTTTACTTTAAACAGGTTGTCCACCATGCTAAATAACTTGTTCTGATCAGCATTCTTTATCTGTGCTCTGTAATAATCCAGCTTTACGGAATTTAGTGTCGTGGTGTATGTCCGACATTTATCTCTAAAAATTTGACGATGTATCTCAAGTCCTGTAGTAAGGTATTTACGCTCACACTTGCGTTTCTCTCTTTTTAGTGCTCTCAACGAATCGTTAAACCACGGCGCGTTGGGACGCAAAAAGATCGAACGAGATACTTCCGGCGCATGTCTGTTGATAACTTCCTGCAAAATAGAGTTGTATTCCTTCGTAAGATGATTCACATCGGCATTGGCGGTTTTGGGCGTCTGTGAATGAAGAGAAGAATTCAAAATATCAGCTTTTACAGCAAAATATCAGCTTATACTTGAAATGTGATTTAGATGCTTTAGGTCTTTCGAGCGCGATAGAACACAGCACAGCATTATGGTCAGATGGAAGATCTGTCACTGTATATACATTTGATATTATTTTGCTTTCTTGGCGATCAATGATAAGATCTAAAGTATGTCCACTACGATGGGTGGTTTTCGTAACATGGTGTCTTAGGCCAGCAGACTGTAAAAGCTCTCTGAAAGTTGATGCATGAGCGTCATTTTGTAATTCCATGTGAAAATTGAAATCACCATTTAGTAACAGATACCCAGGAGTTAGTAAGACAACTACTAGGAGGGATGAAAATTCCTGAAAAAAGGTGGAAGGAGTCGCTCGGTTTTTTTTCGATTGAGGAGGTCTGTAAATAGTAATCAGTCTAATAGATGAGCCGCCAGTACTGATGAATAAATCCATACATTCCATTGAAGAGAACGGTTGCCATTCATTCTTCAAAACTGTAAAACCCTTTCGTAAGAAGACGCCCACGCCACCGCCAGTTCTATTCACCCGGGGGACATGATAGAAATTAAAGTCATTTAGAGTGTTTAGAATTTCTGCTATAGTGTTATTATTATGATAGTCGCCAGATAACCAAGATTCAGTAATGGCCAATATATCCAGTCGCTTAGAAATTATTATGTCACAAACCGTCGCTGACTTTTTGTTGAGCGAGTGAGCGTTCCAAGTTGCAAATCGTATCTTCGAGGAAAAATTCGAGAAAGACTTATTGACTTTTACATTGATAAGGTTCGTTGCATTTCTCGCATGGTAATGGTTAATTGACCATATAGAATTTGAATAATTGTTTGTATGCAAAGCCGTGCAAGTTTGAAAATGCTTTTGTTGACGAAAAACCATTTTATTTCTCGCTTCTCTGCCAGATATTCTGACGGGAATACTGTTTCTTTCGTCATGAGTGTGTTGTCGACATATAGGTCCAGGATTCGAATGAACATCACAGCAAAGTGCAAAATAATCTGGCAAAGAAACGGCAGCAGCAAGCGGCAGAGCAATAACCATTGTTCCATGTTTATGTTGTCTTACGATAGGAACTTTCACACTAGCCGAGTAATATTGATTCCACATTAACTTTGGCCTGTAAAACAAACCCAGACTAGCACCTCTCGATCCATCTTTGTTAAAGTATATACTATGAAATAAAAATAAACCTGACAGGCAGAGAATGTTAAAGAGACGTCTAGCCTCCATGACACATATGACACATATATTCAAACAATCATCAATCAAGGATCGTATTTTATTGGTTGACATAGTCACATGCTGGGTCACGTGTCAGCTGAATATATATTAAAGCGTGGTTGAATGCACGTGTTTGCTCTCTTTCGTTGCAGTCGCAGTTGTGTTTAGAACTGTAAATATGGCATCAAGAAAAACTGCGGGACAAATCGCCAAAAAGCAAAAGCCGTCGAAAGAAAGTGTAATCATCAAACCAGCTAGTGAGCAACAAGTGGCTTGCTCGAGTGAACTGAGTGAAACCAGGGCGCTGACTGAAACACAACGGGATAGCAGCAATGCCGGAGCTCCCGTCATCGGCTACGTGCATAAACTGTCGCCTTTGAAGAGAAATAGAAGAAATACGATGAACTATTCTACGCTGGTTCTCCAAACCGAAAGTGATACGATTGAAGCTCTATTGTATTCAAAAAACAAACGTCCTTTACTCGTCGATAGTGTCAACAGTCATACACCGCTCAAGATACAACGCTTTACCAAATCATCTGACGGGAAAAAACTCATCATTAATGACATGACTAAGGTTGGCATTGCCAAACAAGGCGAGTATACATTTCAGTATAAAGAACTTGGCTTCAAGACTTGGCCAATTGAAGAAATTTTACAGTCGGCGAACGAGTGGGATAACGTTTCTCTGCGTGGCAAGGCTATTCATGTTGGAGACATTGCTGAGGTTGGAGCAAAAAAGCTGAAATTACTGCAAGCAACTTTCTCGGATAACACGGGATCCATCGCGGTGGATGTCTGGGAGCAGCACGCTCCTTTGATTGAAAGTGGAAAAGTGTATTTACTTAGAGATTTACATGTCCGTATTTGGGCTGGAGTGAAGAAGGTCAGCACAACGGTGGACTCGGTTGTTTCTGCCATTGTTGATGAAGATCTACAGAAAATTCTTGTCAAGCAAGATGAAATTCAGACTGATAACTACAAGACAATAACGGTACCCATCATCGCATTTGTTCAGAAAGTGGAGACATCAATTGCGTGCAGGAGCTGTTCGCGAAGGCTTCTCCAATCGACCGACAGCAAATTTGTCCACTGCGACAGATGTGGATCCACATTGAGGATTGCCGACTGCCGAGCGCAGGTGTGCGCCAAAGTCGTTGTGGAGTCTTCCGAAGGTGACCAGCTCGATTTAACCATTTTTCAAAATGTTCTGCAAAGTGTCATAGAAGGGGACCTTGCTACATTGGGAGAGGAAAAAGTTGCAGAGGCACTGTTAGTATTTCAAAATGTAAAGATCAAGTACAACACAAACACTTTTGTGGTTATTGAGCTAGAGGTATGAACATACAACGTACATTATGGACACTGGAGATTACTAGAACAATATTTTGCTGTTTTGTTCCCATTTATGTTTTGTTAGTGATCAGAATATAGCCATACAGCAAACACTAATTCGTGATTACCAAATTAATTGACAGTATAAAGTTCAGAACATTAGAACAAATTATGCTATTATGATTGTGTTTAAATTTTTGTTACTTAGAATTTATTGTAAACTCTCTATTTACTATTTAGCCCACCCTCTCAAATGAGTCTCCCTTTTCTATTTACCCCCCCCCCCCCCCCTGTATTAAGCACCTCCTCTGTTAATAACATAAAACTGCATTCATTTCGATAAAATTTATTGATTTTTATATTTTATATAAATATTTTAATTTTCAGTTGCATGACTTTATAATTAACATGCACTTGTGTTACCTTACTTGCCAAAATACAATTGTCAACACACATTGAATTGTCATTGGAAATATTTTTATGATTTTGCAGAGAAATAAATAAGACCCCTCTCTAATAAACCCCCTTCCCCCCATACAGTTGATTTCACATAACTTTTCCCTAAATATTGTAAACTTCGTTCCGAACTTTGTTGTGAAGTTCAAAAGTTCATACTAAAATTCACAAGCTGGTTTGTAAACAAAGCCTCTGATTGGCTTATTTTTATTCAGGGATCAATTAGAGGCTTTGTTTACAAACGGTTTGTGAATGATTATGAACTTTTGTACTTAACAACAAAGTTCGGAATGAAGTTCGCAACATTCAGGGAAAAGTTACATGAAATCAACTGTAATAGAGAGTTACAGTACTGATACTACTGAATAAACATTGGGTAATGAAAAAATATTTTTACCATGGTAATAAATAAAGGTTTTGTTGGTTTTAACTCACTTTTCAATCTAAAGGTGAAACTAAACTAACAGTGGTTCTAAACAACCTTTGGGTTTAAAAGTGTATGAAGTGAACTTGTACAATTGACAAAAATAAAACAGTTTATATCTTTTGAAAGATAATATTGTAAAGCTATATATTATATGTTGAAAGCTTTGCTTTGTTGGTTATATTTTTGCGATTTGATTTGTTCTTGATATTAATGCCCTACTGTGCAAGAAAATTGGTGAATTCTTATACACAAGCTACCCTACTTACAGGTTAACCTAGGGCTTATTATTTTTATGAATATTTCTGCTGTATGATAATGCCTAGCCCTAGGTTGGAAAAGTTGTTTCTATCTTACCTAGCTATGAAACTGTTATGTATCCTTGCTATATCCAAACCTCGCAAGCCAGGATAATTTCAACCCGCCTTTGTACGAGGTTGGCTATATCCTTTATATAAATCTAATAAATTATCATAAAGGGACTTTGAGCTAAATAGTTAGTGTGGCATGTAATTGATGTTGTGAAAGTATTTATTTGGTTGAATTAAAAAAATTGTTCTCTCAGGAGCTGTTTTAAACAACCTCACTATAATTTTTGGCTTGGTTGCCATGGTAACGAAAGGCAGCATCCTTCATATTTTTCATGTTTTTGCTAATATACTGTTGTCCCTCCCCTCCCTAATATAAAATAATAATGCAGGCTCATCTCTAGATGATTTTGCAGCGGATCTACATGCAGATTATGCGCGTGTATGCGTTTTTTCGAGAACAACTGATTCAAACAGAGCAAATTGAAAAATGTGTTTCAATATTTCGTAAATATTGATTACTTTTGTGTAAATATTTCTTAACATTTGGTTAAAAATAACGGACAATGGTATACAGAAAACATTAAATGAAACATTGTTCACTGGGGTAAAGAAATGCGCGATAAAGACGACGATAAAACGTGAACACATTCATGCATTCAATACCAATGTCAACAGTCATCTTCGAATCGTATTTGCCTGGATTCTTGGCATCTTATAAACAGATATTCAAACGTTTGTTCTGATGTGCTTAGTAGCTGTGTATGGTGGACTGTGGATGTAAGTATTTTTCTATCATTGAATGATTGATTCTACTATATTACTATAAGTCGAAATGTTGCAGTATTAAAGGGGCAAATCATTCTTAATACAATGTAATTAGTAATTATTGCAAAATTGTAAATTTACAACATTATATCAAGAGATCAATTTTCTCTACCCAATTTTAGTACAGATATCAATACATTATTTCTTGCTTCATTGTTGTAATTTTATTATTTTAATGCTTCTTGGTATTAATATTAATGAGGTTGTTTTTGTGCTGCATTTTAGGGACTGTAATCACATGTCAAGGCCTACCAAGTTTGAGAGCTTATTTTGGGCCGAATATGTTTACCGAATGTACCACTTGGAGCAATAGGACAAGAATACAGTTACAGATAATTTTATTTTACCATTGAATCATGTAATTTGGTATTGACAATTGATTGTATACAAAAAACTTTGGTATTAAAATGTTGGTCTGCATGCCCCTTTGGTAAGCACAATGAGTGCCATCACTGCCATGTGCATCTTCAAACATCCTTGTTAGCAGCAAGTGGGTTCAGCAAAGAAAATGATGGAAAATGTAGCTATACAAATTGAGAACTGGATTGGGATGTCCTGTTAACACTCAGGAACATCTTTTAAACCAACCATCAAACTGCGGGAAAACCAAATGGTGATGTAAGACATAACAGCATTTGGACGGAATGGTAGAAAAATCAAAATTTAAAAGGATTCTTATTATAAACAAGTAAATCTTGAAAAATAAATGACTTCACATGATAATTGATGATGAGGGATGCCCAGCACAATTTTAATTGTCTAAAATATCGAGTATAGTGTATATCTTAACAGTTGGTAGTTCATATTTGATAACTTATACTTTATAGACGTTTTCCCGAAATGTGGTATTTTTCACCTTTGAAAAAAGATAATTCTTTACCAATTTGACCAAACTGGCTGAAATTTTCAGTGTTAATAGAGCTCATCATGATAAGTGTTTTCAACGATAGAATTTGGCATATGTTGTAATGCTGCCATTTTATCGAGGAAATATGCCAGGATTTTTGGAACAAAATCGAACCAAAATTTTGCAGCAATGTTGTGCAAAAACTACATGCAGCATAAAAAATTCCATCGCTGAAAACAGTCTACTTGCTTTGTAGTCAACAAATAGCTCTTAGTGATAAAATTTCATTAAAATGGTAAGGCTGTATTTTTTCCCAATTAACAGTGATTTGTATGAGACATACACTGTGTTTAATTACTAGATGGCAGGATAAATATTAAAGGTATGAGAAAGACCTTAGTATTTTTAGAATCTATGTTATATAGGCTTTCTAATGATATATAGTTTTGTATAGCTATCTAACAAACTTGGCGAGTAATAGGCTTGCAAATGTGGTCAACCGGAATATCGCAAGTTTAGGTAGACCCCCACCTTAATAGAGAAGCTTATGATATTACACAAAATGCCCCAATATTTTCTCCTGCCTAGTTGAGATAATACAGAAAGCCCTAACCTACCTGAAATAAATTCGTTTTTTGTCAATGAGCGTTTTTTGTGTATTCCAGCAGAGCAGTACTAGACAACTGTACAACAACATGGCCATTTGAGATGAGAGGACGATTTGAAAAGTGCCTGAGTGCCAGTGAGTCGCATTCTTGAATATTTTCATGCGAAAACAAGGGTTTTGGTACCCTGGATTCCAGAGCCTTCGACAGGAAATAATAAATTGAAATGTCGCGAAGGCTCTGGAATCCAGGGTAGGGTTTTGGTCGTGGCTAAAGGTTTTCAAGATGGCCGCCAGTTTTTAAGATCATTAAAATGTAAAAAAATCAACAACCAGCAGCTTGCAACACAACCTCGTTCCCAGGGTAAAGGTCATACTCATAGGTCGAAAATGAAAAGTCGAAGGTGGAACTGAGTCAAGATGCTATTTTTTAATAGTACACGTCAAATTTTTTTAATAATACATGTCAGAGCGTCTTGTCATTTAACTAATTAGGCCCCAGTTACACGATACCGGTTCGTATCGGAGCGACATCAATTTAAGGTGTTGTTTATAATAATTATGTTATGTTATAATTAAAACTGGGGCCTTAGTAAAAATGCAGTGCGACCGTGTACTAATAGATTTGTCTCTTCATTTTAATATTTTGACTCGACGGAACAACTTCCTGGCCGGAGGAATGTAGCGACAGTAGCGTACTATAAGTATAAAATAATACATATAGGCGGAAACGTCGGGAAGTTTTGTTTGTAAAGCACCGCATTGTGTTTGCCAGTTTGGCCTTTTATAGTAGTACTTACACACGGTTAGCATAATGGCTCTTTCCCGACAAGGCGATGAATTGAAGGGCCTTCGCTCGAACATTTAAAATCTATTTATAAGACTGAGCTTATAAGCAAACTGAATTTCAACCTGGTTCGCAGGCTGTTCCCTCTTGTTGAGGAAGAGCCTGGGAACGAGGTTGACTGATTTTCCTCGTTGATTTTTATCGAATCAAATTTCACTTTGTTTATACATCAACAACAATAGAATAATCTAATTAGCACCAACCAATCAAATGACAGATTAAAAAATCTTTTGTCTCATAAACCAATCAGATTTACAACCGAAATACGGTTGTAAAAACATGGACTTTTGTTAAGGTTTGTATCAGGCCGATTTATTTATTTATAGGTCTGATCGCAGGTTACTATTCACCAAAAACGCGTGTCGAAACCTATACTCGCCTGGGCACAGTGCCCCAGCGAGTAAATAGCTGTATACATGGACATGGTGGATCAGAACCAATCGCTTGAAAATTAACATAGTGTAAAAGGTAGCCATTGCCAGTGAGGGTTGATACAGTACTCAGTAGCGCTAACATAAAGTTTTGCTGCCGCTACCTAGTACAATTTACAGAGATATAGACAAGCATAATCAAGTCGAATACAGTTCAGTGAGACTTTATTGAAAAAGAGCTGACAGTTCAGTTAGCAATACTTGCAGATACGCATCGAAGTATCATTAAGCAATAAAAGTATTACAGATTTTTCTACAGCATACATCGTATTGGAACAAAATTCTGAAACAATCACTGGGAATATTTGAAGTTTAAATAATTCAGTTTGAGTATGAATTATGATTATATAACCACGGAACAAATCTTGCATTTGTGATTTAAACAAACCAAATTTGGCAAGTTCTTTAATGGAAACCATTCCTGTAAGCTTTTATAACGTTTATTTTTTATGAAACGTCGATTGTAAGTTCAATTTCATCAATTTACCAGTAGAGATGGCGATGTTCGTTGTAAAGGTACCAATAATGAGGGACAGTCCATACACGTTAGTCTTGTCCTCAAAGATTTAACAGTCGTATTTCAAGGAACTTGCGAAATCGCCAAAAAATCCACTTTAATAGCAATCTTAATTGAATAGCGTACAAATTGACGAACAATTTATATTCCGGCCCGTGATGCCCGTGATTAGAATAGCGGAGACGCCACAATGAAGTTAGTGATGAAATAAATTTGAAATATTGAGCATCAGAGCATTCCATTGTAAACATATCATTTCAATTAATAGTCGAACATATTTCGTTGTATAAAGTGATGTGTTGAACATTTTTCTACAAAATAAAGAAATGAAGAGTTATATAAGAAAAGTGAGGTTCCAGGTCCTAGTTGAATGTAAAAATACTTAACTGAGACTTTATAACTATACAATGTGTCAGTATATAAACATATTTAATTGGATTTGCCCCAAGAGCTACAATAAGCTCATCGATATTGACACAGCGTATAGAGAAGACCGTTTGTTTGCGTGCATGCATGCAGCTGCCGTACTAATACTATATGTGAACTAGATGATGATTTAATGTTAACCCATTAAGTTACAGTGCTCTCTTCTTGACGAGTAAAATCGTCTGCCATTAGACAGAGTAAGTGGGCCCATTGTCTCTTAAAGAAGTGAATATAAATACTTTTACTCATTATACATAATCATAGGAAGACTAAGTATAAATCATAATTATACTTTGGGACATACCTTACTATAACTGGTGATAATTTCCCGAACTGTTCATTTCAAACTTTCAGTCCTAAAAGAAAACATTTTGAGTTATGAATTTGAGCTTACAGCGCAATTGAGATGTAGTGTGTACTATACTAAGTATAATCAATGTATATGTTGCATCTAGCTTCAATTTAAAAATGATTGGACATACCTTGTTTGCATGGAACTGCAGGAGACTCCTCACGTCAGTCTCTTTGAGGATCTCCCAGAATCCCCCATCCCAGTCTCTCCTAGACTGGATTTTCATTTCAGCGATTTTTTAATATTCGATTAGTTTTTCTGCTGCAATTAAATAGTACTTGTTTAGTGGGTTAGACTGGATTTTCATTTCAGTGATTTTTTAATATTCGATTAGTTTTTCTGCTGCAATTAAATAGTACTTGTTTAGTGAGTTATATAACGCAACCTTTTTGAAACTACTGGCGTAATACTACATGTCAAAATTTTTAATGAAACTATATAGGCTACTTGTCAAAATCTTACAGTTATCTTAACAGCCTCATGATCAGAATAATACACACTTACAACGTTTGCTTCCATTTTATTGCTTATTGACTGTTTTACGTAAACATGATCGAGAAGACTTCCGGAAGAAACAAATGTTGGTTTACTTACAAGTTGCACATAATTTAAAGACTCGGTGAGTACTTTCAATGAAGAAATATTCTTTTCATTAAAATTAAAGTAATCAATATTAAAATCTCCAAATATAACGTCAATATCCAAGCTAGTTATTATGTAATCTAGGCAAGCTATGAATTGCTGAGTGTTACCTCCGTGCTTACGATAAAGCAGTAGACAGGATAAGGCATTGCCACCGGAGTTATTAAGTAAAAATCGTAAACCATTTATTGAAGTGAAATATTCTGTATCACACAGTGTAATAGTGTCTTTGTAGCAAACAGCTAGACTTAAGAAGTTGTCATTATGATCTTGTCTGTGCATAAAAAAATCGTTAAGGATCGAGTTAATATTATCATTTGGTACACTGGGTAAAAGTTGAGCTTCTGTGAGGGCAAACACATCACATTTAGACAAGATTGGGTCATTACATAGATCAAGACTGTGTTTTTTAAACGATCTAATATTTAAAAGACAAATTGAGACAGTTTCTATGTTACATAAATCTGTTGTAATATGCAGGTGGAGACTCGAAGTTTCACGCAATCTCTCGTATTCTTCCTGGACTTTAGGATTAGCTCGAATATTTTTACTTTC
>CACRXK020008211.1:0-21265 GCA_902702795.2 Paramuricea clavata
TCGAAACGTCGAGTTTCTGACGAAGGGCTCGATCGAAACGTCGAGTTTCTGACGAAGGGCTCGCTCGAAACGTCGAGTTTCTGACGAAGGGCTCGCTCGAAACGTCGAGTTTCTGACGAAGGGCTCGATCGAAACGTCGAGTTTCTGACGGCTTTACTAATGGCTTAAAATGTTTATATGAATTAATAAAAATATGTGGCATTTGCACAAATTTGGTATCTAAATATGTAATAAAAACATGTTGTATTTGACTACATACCAGATGAGGATTAGCCAGCGTGGCCACGCTGGCTAGATGAGGATAAATTTCCGACAGACACTTCGGAATAATTTCACAAGTAGAATACTCGAGAAAACAATACAACCAATTCAAGAATCAAGATAAAATGGAGATATTTGTGAAGCCAAAATCTGCGCCAAAATGCCAAGCACAATTTAAACATCTGAATAACACGAGAATCACGATAAAATCAAGATATTTTGAAGCCAAAATATGAAAATCTGTGCCAAAATGGTGATTGCTAGATAGTATACTTAATAAAATAAGGTTTCCTTTTTTATAACGGAGAAAAAAATATCCTAACGCAAAACTAAACCCTAACCCTAATACTAAACCTAACCCTTACCCCAACCTAACCCTAACCTAAACCCTAACCTAACCCTAACTTATTTTAAAATAGATATAAAAACGGAAATCTTATTTTGAAGTATACTATCTAGCAATTGCCGCGCCAAAATGGCAAACACATGCAATGTAAACACCTGAATAACACGAGGCAAAACCATGCCCGTTCGCAGGTTAGATGGCGGACACGATGTAACATAATCGCTGATTGGCTTTAAATTATATAAGCTCGTCGCTGAATGGCTATGTGCTAACATACAGTACGGTACGCTTGCGATAGCAAGATATGATATCTGCTTCGCAGATACAAAAACCCTGATAGTGAATGTGCTGTGCAATATCTGTATGTCTGTATTTGTTTAGCAATAGGCATAAAACCCCATAAAATACCAAGGTGTGTATTACCCTTGTTATCTCCACGTTGGAGATAGGTGGGTGCATGTATTTTTTTACACTATAGTCTGCCTTCAAATGATCAGTAATTTTTGCGATTAGCTTATCTTTGACTGATTTTAAAGTATGAAATACCTTTCGAAAGTTGAAATAATTCTCTCAACCTGCAACGAAAAAATTATCAATTTACCACCCGATTAAGTTTTCACTTGAGTTTTATGGATGTTCGTCTATTAAACGTTAGTTGTATAAAATCAGAGTTTTTGGAAAAGTTGACAAATTAATTAACTAAAATTTAACTATAGAAATCCTAAAGTTAAAAAGTAATTGTAATAGTTTTACACAACTGCAAGCCCCAGGACGATAAGTACAAAATAACACGTCAGTACAAAATGGAACTGGCCAATTAAAAATCGACACAATTTTGATTCAATTTCGATGAGAAATGAACAAACGTTTGGCTATCTTTCCCATAGAGATTATAAATAACACTAGAGGAGGCATTGTAAATTTGTAATCTTAATTCAGTAAAAAAAAGGGAACGCGACTATTGGGGGGGCAAATTCAAGTCCCGGATGTGTATTCGTGTTCCCATTGGTGACGAGTTTCAAATCAGCCAATGAGAGCACAATTTTATATCCGGGACTTGAATTTGCACCCCATTAGCTGCGTTCCCAATTTTTAAACTCGATGCCTCCTCTAGTGTTATTTATAATCTCTATGATCTTTCCTGGGAAGAGAAAACTTAATGCGTCATCTCTCTGTTTATTTTTCAAAAAACGCATGCAAGTATTGACGTTGGCATAGCCTGCGAACATGCTCTCTATTCAAGAGCCTGTTCGCAGGCTAACGTTCGCATAGTTCGGTCTTGTTCGGTCGCTGATAAATAAAGCTTGTGATGAATTTGTTAAAAGTTCAAAATTTGTTATATCTGTTAAAATAACGCAGAACAACGGCAAGAAACGAGTTGTTTCTTGCATAGTATTAATTATCAGTATACATCGTGACTAAAAAAGTCATCTGAAATGAGTGGAAAATTTTCACATCCGTGATTGTGCTCAAGTCATCAATTTAACCTAATTTCCTTAAATTGTATAAGTACAAAGTTAAAACATGAACAGCCGATCTTTATCTGATATACAAACTCGAGCCGAGTAACATACTTAAAAAACGACCCATCTTATGAGTTCATTGGCGAAGTAATTTTAAAAATAAACATTGTTTAAGATGAAGTTTATATGTAAATCAGAACAAATCTTTAGCCGATTTACAAACATTGATTAAACATTCATTTCTTTTGAATTTGCTTTATGAACTATTAATGATTTTTTTAAATATGAATATTGGTAACGTCACCTTAAGTGAAATAAATTGGATGGTTTATGATACGGACCAGTCAAATATCAATGGATTTGACATGATATGTATTGTAGTTATTCATTGTAGTATATGAAAACATTGTTGTACAACACACTAAAAAAATTAAGTATTATCAATTCTGCAAAATATTATCGCCAAAGAAAGGAAAACTTACGCGCTGCCTGGAGCAGATGACGTCAGATCTGGAAAGAAAGAAGTAACAATTAGGTAGGAAGTAACAATTAAATACATGTAACATAAAGTTGCTGTTGTAAAATCAACAAAAAGTTAGGAATACTCAGGAATATAAAAAATTTACTATCATTATATATGCGAAAATTATTACGTATAATTCCGATTACAAAGAGAATACTTTCTTTCAAAATTATGACACTATAGATATACGATCAACATATATACAGGGTGTCTAAAAAACGCCATGGGAATTCAACAGGCTGTCGTGCATCATAAACGTGGCTAAACAATTCAATTTTTACATAGAATGAAAGAACAGTTATTTAGCTTTTCGATGATACTCTTTTTAAAATCGTAACGAAATGGCCATATACTCGCCAAATAAAAATTGCCGGTCAAAATCACATTCTTCCACCGTTGGGGATTGCATGGAAAACGAACAATAAACAAATCCCAAAAGGGAATTAAAATTGAATGTTAAATTATCTAAAATAAGCTCAACTCGTCCATCTTTGTCTTAGTGAGACCATAATAGACCGCCTTAAATTGTGCACAATATATAATTAGTCTTCAATCTTTTACGTAGGCGGAACTGTCAGTAATTGTCGTTTGTTTTCTGTAAATGTAATTGTAAACCGCTATTGTATAGCACTATTAGAGAATATGCAGATACATCATAAATTTTTTATTTAATACCTAGCATGCGTCAATGGCGAATGCGTTAGCATTGGTTTCATTCCCGCTTTATTATATAGTTTAATTTTTTTGTCTTTGTTCCCATTCAATGTTATATCCACCTGACACCATTTATATTATTTCAGTTGTGTGGGAAATAAATATCCAAAATATCACATACCCGGAAACAACCTGACCGCGTAGCTCAGTAAGCAGTGCATTGGGCTAGCATTCCAAAGGTCGTATGTTCGATTCCCATCGTGGCCTAGCATATTTTCAAGCTTGCCCGGTGTGGATAACACTCAGAGTAACATCACAAACATTATATTTATATGAAATTTACAAGGTAGAAACATCTAAGAGAGTATTCATTATTTATACCCGGGGTTGGTACCGAAGAAATGGGTTGGGTAAGCCATTTTTCTGGGGTATGAAGGGTTGGGTAAATATTTTTTGAACAAAGTCTATCGTTGGGTAAATTATTTTCAATACAAACCTTCAATTGAACAAAATATGAAAATCCTTTATTTAACGAAATGGGTCATTCTAGGAAATATCCATTCATTTCCCACAAAAAAACTAAACTCTAACTGGGATGGGGCATCCCCTGATTACAACAACGAGACATAGTAGGACTGCAGGAACTTGGAGGCTTGGGAATATAATATGAACTTGTGAAGGTACAAATGATTATACTTGACATTCAGTTAGTGCACCAAATATGCATAGTACTGTTTATACTATAGTGGCCTAGCTTGTGTAAAATACTTGTATAATTTTGAAATTGGGTTGGGTAAAAATAAAAATCCAAGTCATGCAATAGTTGGGTAAGGGAAAAAATGGTTGACCGAAAGGGTGGGTGATTGTTTTTTTCTCTTTTCGATTAGTTTCTCTTCGGTACCAACCCCGGGTATAAATAATGAACACTCCCTAAATATGCTCATTCATACATGTTCTTTATAAACCAAATATTCCGTTATTACCCACCTTCTCGTCTTTCGCCACGGAGTGGTGGGGGGTGGGGAGGGTGGTTACAAGGGGGTCGGGGTAGACCGTGGATTTGGCGTTGGTGGTGTGGGTGGGGTTGTTGGGGTGGGTAAAGTGGGTGGGGTTGTTGGGGTGGGTAAAGTGGGTGGGGTTGTTGGGGTGGGTAAAGTGGGTGGGGTTGTTGGGGTGGGTAGGGTAGGTGGGGTTGTTGGGGTGGGTAGGGTAGGTGGGGTGGGTGGGTTGGGTTTGGGTTGGGTATTTGTGGGTAAAAATACGGGCGGGGTTCTTGTATGTTTTGGTTGTATCCTGTCAACAATAAAGAATAAGGCATTTGTTTGCTGTGGAAGTGAGGACTTGTTACAGAACAGCATGAAATCGTAAAGGAAGTATGTCACTGCTTCGTTTTTGAGAAACTGTCGTACATTATTTTCACAACCATCAGATATGTAACTGAAGTGTCCTGACAGACAGCATTTAAAATCGAATTCCTAAGGTCCGGGTTTAGACGCCGTGCTTTTCATGAGCCGAACTTAATTATATTTTACTCGAGTAAAATAGGCGTACTTCCAATTTTGATTTAAACAGGCGTGCTTTTCATGAGCCGTACTTAATAATTTGCGCTGCTTCTTCGAAACCTGGGCGAGTGACATTTATAATAAGAAAAAAGGGTTTATCACATACAACCTTGGCATTTCTAAGCGTCTACAGGTTTGCGGTTATTAAAAATTTCAATTGCTTTTTGAAAAGCCTTATTACTACAAACATAGCATAATGCCTGGATATGATGTGTAGAAAAACGAGACCTATTAGTATAGGATTAGGGTGAGTTTTTCCACCTTATTCGAGTTCTCCCAAACTACTACAAGTGTTTCTATAACTGTATGAGTTACACATAATAAATGTTTTATATTTACTTCATAATATAACTAAAAAAGATTTGTAGTAGACTCGATATATTTACAAATTCTCATTGCATAATAATGCCGACCTTTGCTCCAGCAATTTTAATACTGCAAGAAACCCTTTTTGCCCTTATCAGCAAATATCGCTATAAGCCTAATTTCGCAACTTTTATGCAAAAAGTCTAACGAAAGGTGTATCCTTTGCTACAAATTGACGTATATAAAGAAAAGAAATGGAAATTCTACCGCGATATTAACCGATAAAGCGATATTAAATTACTACAGAAAAAATAGAACAAATTACAGAAATACCAAACAAAACAAACCAGAAGCGGGAAGGTTGGCTGTATTTTGACTGTATTAAACAGTTAATTCTTAATTTGCATTAAAATTGTTTTGTTTGTTTGGACATTACTAAACCACGAAACAGCGAAACATGGGGTATTTTCGTAAAGAAGGAGGAATTGCGCGTTACTGTTCTGAGCCTGTTTCATGCGGTGATATCGAGTTCAGCTTCAATTTCGGTTGTCGTAACCCAGTATGGGGTTATCTTACGGTGCTTAAAACCGAGGTAGTTGGCAAAGTTCTCAGACCAGTCTTCACCATTAAATGTAGGGCCATTATCTGACTTGAGAATCTCAGGGATGCCTTGTCTGGAAAATATGGCATCAAGCTTTGGAATTGCGGCTTTTGTGGATGTTGTGGTGAGAATTGCGACTTCCCGATATTGACTGTATCACAGAATAAAGACATACAGAAGTGCAACTTCCATTACAAAACCGTAATTAAGGCGCTTTTTACCGAAATAGCTGGCGGCCATGTTCTTAGCAAGTGCCCTAAAGAGAGGCATTCACCCCCCTGGAATATTAAATTTTCAATATGTTTCCATGGGGGTGACTGCCTCTCTTTAGGGCACTTGCTAAGAACATGGCGGACTGAAAAAATATCAAAAAATCCCTTACGCGAAATTAACCTGAAGTGAGATCTCTGTATGTACTTCCTCTGTGACTGTATTCATCAATCACGACTACCAGATATTCGCCTGTGGGAAATGGTCCAACGAAATCAACTGCTACATTGGTCCAAGCTTTCTCTGGGAGCGGGGAGAATTTCAGTGGTTCTGGAGGTGAAGACGTTCCTCGGGTAGAAGCTTGCTTAACAGGCCAAACACATCTTGACGTTGGCTTCAACCATTTTGTCAATGTCTGAAAACCAGACTTTTTCGCGTAGGAGTTGCTTTGTTTTAACAATGCCTTGATGGCCAAGGTGGACTATAAACTCGATGGCTCGATTGTGCAGGAGTGTGGGAGAACAATACGGTTTCCACGGAGGATAACTTCGCCACAGACCATCAATTCGTCTTGGAAACGGCGGTAGCGTTCGACACTTCGATCGGTCCACTTGTTGAGGGAAATCGCGGTGGGTACATTTTGGAGGAGAGGGCCAGCTTGGTTTCAAGTTTGACTTCTTCACGAGTCATGGCTTTGAGAATGGCATTCGAGCAAACATAATTGGCGTAAAGTTCAGCTAAGTTCTCAGTTTTGTTTTTGAAATTTACTGGTTTGGGAAGGCGGCTCATGAAGTCAGCTGGGTTGTCTTTCCCAGAGCGATATTGTAACTTGCAATTATAAGGCACGAGGCGGAGTTTCCATCGATCCATGCGCGGTGTTGCAGGTTTCTGGGTCTTGAAAATGCCGAAAAGAGGATTATGATCCGTCATGATCTGAAAATGTGAGCCGTAGACGTAAAGATGAAAGTGTTCAACTCCCCAAACAACAGCTAACATTTCGCGTTCCGTCTGCGAGTAACGACTTTCGACGTCAGATAAAGAGCGACTGGCCTAGCTAATGACTTTTCCAGCTTGAACGAGAAGGGCAGCGAGACCGACAGGTCTGGCATCAACAATGATTTCAGTTGGCTTGTTTTGATCAAAGTAGGACATTACGTTCCGTCCCGTTAGCGCTGCTTTCAGGTTGTTAAGGGACGTTTGTTCGTCGGTCGTCCATTTCCACTCGGCGTCAGTTCGAGTGAGGGCAGGTAGTGGAGCAGTGATAGTAGAGTAGTCGGAATGAATCGAGAGATGTATTGGGACAAACCAAGCGGCAGAGACTTAACTTCGCTGACGTTTTCAGGAACGCGGGCTTGTTGGATGGAGTCGATTTTCGCAGGATCGGCTTGGACTCCTTTGGCGCTGAAGATATGACCATAGAAACACACTTGGGACTGAGAAAAGTGCCATTTGTCCTTGTTTAAGCGCACGTTGTAATTTGAGAGGCGTTGAAGGACAGCTTTTCCGCACACAATAATATCATCAGAGATATTCTTGCATCCAGGTAGTCCAGCAAGCAGTTCAGCGATGGCGTTCTGGACTATCTTGGATTGAGCGTTGATACCAAACATCAGGCGCTTGTATCGACATAGCCCAACTTGGGCGCTAAAAGTGGTGATGTGACGACTTTCTTGGGCTAGGGTTAGCTGGTGGTAACCAGAAGCAAGATCAAGGGTGCTAAATGTCTGGTAGGTTACACTCAAGCTAGGTGGAAAGAGTGCCCACAGCCTCGAAAAATGTGACACCGCAAAGGACTGTCACGACTGCATTCGATCACTGATTTTTAGATCAGTGCATTTGATTTTATCACATTTGCTGTGTCAATGGAAATTGAAGGTACAAATAAACATATATATTTCATACTTATGATTCATATACAATTTTACAGGCTGTCAGTATATTAAAAAAATCATATTTTTTCAAGCACCAGATTGTCAGTCAACAGGTGAGAAATTCAACAGCCTTGACTTTCAAATTAGACATTGACTTCTGGCATTGTCATCATGACAAGGCAATGTTAGTGGTTCTCTCTCATTTCATATATTGGCAAGAGAACAACCATCCCATGTACCACACACTGCATCAAGCATTATCAGCTTTCAGCAAGCACCATGTTGAATATTTTCATCTCTTCTGTGGGCATGGACTAAGGCAGTTGACCTCAACCCGGGAGTGGAACTCAATCCCAGAGTTGAACTCAACTCTGTTGACCGGGTTGAAATTTCAGCGCTGTCTTTAATATAAAACTCTATCAAAATCAAATGTGCAACTACATAACAAAATTTTGAAGTGTCTGTACTAGCGTAGGTATAGTGATATTAATAACAGATATTTCACAGCACACTCCCTATCAGGGCTTTTCAGTGACTGGTTACATTATGAATAGATAGATAAAACCGGACTGCATGACGTGAAGCAGACCGAGGTAGACTTTGCGCTTACAAATGGCGCTTGAGCAGCCGCTATTAGTCCATACTTCATTAATGATCTGCCCAGATTTGTCCTTTATTTACAGAGTCTCAATCTGCAACTACTTTTAATTGTAGGGCGAGATTTATTAAGTAACGGATAAAGATCAACGAAAAACAACAAAGCAATCTTCCCGACAGCTTGCTTATACACTTTATTTTCCCCATAAATCTCATCTGGATCAACACCCATTTTAGTTTCCAAAGTTTTGAGCAGATATAAATGCGGACTAAAATCTTAGCAAAGAAAGCAAATATTCAGTACATACCTTCCATGTTGAACCGAACCACATGCAGTATAGGAGACAACAACCGAACTGAATTGCAAAGTCTATGGTATATCGGCCACTCGCACAAACGTCTACGACCGCACCTACATAGTTTTGCATGTTTACAATTCTAATTTCGAACAGCCAATCAGGTTCTTGGTTCTTAGAGCATTAACCTCTCTAATTTAACATCTACGACGCGGCCGGCTCAACGACGCGCTTGCGAAGGAAAGAAATCTGTCATGCAAGACAAAAACTGTGAATAAATTTGTCATGGTCCGAGGGGTATTCTCAACGGCTTTGTCATGCTCAACAGAACGTTAAACCTTCATTATCACGTCTTTCAAGCAACGCGAAGCTTATTGCGACTCAAAAGGTGATACTTAAAGTCGAAATTACAGCAAACATTGCATCGCTTTAGTCAAACTTAGCAGTTTGTATAATGTTATTTGAAAATCGTCAAACATTTATTACAGTAATGAAATTGCTTAGCATTCATTTTTTAGCTGAAATTCAGACCGCGTCGTTGAGCCGGCCGCGTCGTAGATCTTTTTAAAAGGCTGATTTCCACTGTTGCGTTTTTCATACGTATACGCACGTAAAACTTTAAATCCGTTTAAATGTTACTTATATGAAATAACCAAATAAATAAAGCAACAGAATTTAGTGTTCCGCAAGTTTTAGTATGCATTTGTTCACTCATTTGTAAAATATTTAAAAATAGAAGGATTCAAAGTTTTACGTGCGTGTACGCGCGTACGAAAAACGCAACAGTGGAAATCAGCCTTTAAACTCTCTAACGCGAACTTTACCACGCGGACGTCGCATTAAACAAGTTTTATTTTAAAACGATGCATGGCAAATACCATTAAAATATTTTTATCACAGTAAATAAAATGAAATTATACTGGAAAAATGTACAACATAACAGAGGCTATATAGACCTTATTCATAAATCGTGACGAGGCCTCGTATCCTAGGATACGGGAACAAAACGCGGAAAACAAGCGAAAACTGCTTGACAAGCCAAATTCAGATGCTATTGTGTCGACTTTAACGGGAACGGGGAATGGGGGGACGGGGAATGGGAGAACGGGAAGTGGGGGAACGGGGAACGGAGGGAATGGAGGGGCGAGGGGGAAATAAGAGACAGGGGGCGGTGGAGGTCTGCCAGATTCTATAAACCACAACTCTGTAGTTTGTACAACATCTACTTTTAGGTATTCTACCTAGATACATACATGACACAAACCATAGGCTTCACATATTTCACGGCATGGTTTGCTTTCAAAACCCTGTAAGCATGTACAAAACCTAACTCACTAACTGCATCTATATAAATAATTGTCGAATAAAGCTCAATATTTTGGACACAAAAATGTAAACAAAGGCTTTGTTTACATACGGACTGTAGATCACCTTTAACCTTTAACAATTTATCCATTACTTATTATTAAAGGGGGATAGCAATGGCCGTGGGTCACGTGTGTGGCCGACATACCGCGAATGAATAGAGGGGTCTGGAGGCATTAACTCCCCAGAAAATTTTTGAAATTTCAAGCGCAAAAAATGCCATTTCCTGCCGTCTGAGCATCTAAATTTTCTAGAATTTATCCTAACTATACTTCTATTTGAAATAAAAGGAAAAAACACACAAAGAATTTTAAAAATATTAACAATAATTTATCATTACTTAGTGTTAGAAACACGTAGAATGCCAGGCGGTGACAGTGTCCTTTAAATCGATTTTGTTAAACAAGGACAAAGGATAAAGCCTAAAACGTACGTTCCGTTTATCAATTTGTTATTCTTCGCTGGTTTGTTTGTATAAGGGACCGGTCATAAAGTAGAGGGGGGGGGCTATGAAAAATTGGGGGTGGGTCACTATTTTTCAACACGTCAAAAAGGGTGGGTCAGGAAAATTTATGCACTGCATTAGGGGTGGGTCAGGTAAAATTATTCACGTCTCACAATTTAATAAATAGCAAATAAAAACTTTTGCGAAATCTCTTTAACCTATTAACTTTATATATTAAACAACAGGAATTCACATTTGTATACATTGGGAAGTGTTCTAGCTACCGTAGTCACCAAATCGCTCTTCATAACAGCTTAATAGTCATATTTTGATAATATAGTGTATATTTGGACAATTTTGAATCGATTTAACCAACGAAAAAATCTACATACATCTGGCACAACGCAAAATATTGACGTCTTGTAATTTGGTACCTGCTTCCATCGTTGACATCATGGTATAGTGGTAAGGACCGAGGCCATCATGAGCGAAAGTCGTGGACCATTCCCAGGTAAAACTCATAACTTTTCATATAATTTTTTCTTTATTTCTTTTTGCCATTATTTTTCCCAAAAGTATCAAATCGCTCCTCATAACAGCTTAATACTTATAGTTTGATAATATATTGTATATTTGGACAATTTTGAGTCGATTTAACCAACGAAAAAATCTATGTACATCTGGTACAACGCAAAATATTAAAGTGTTGGGTGCTTAAGATCTACAACGCGAATTGGTGACGCGGACGTGCTTACCTAAGCCTAGTTTTCGAGTGTAAGCCTATAGTCAGAGTTGTCACAGTTTATTTCTGCGAGATTTGTGACACTGTTATGACACGTTAACAGCCATACGAAATGATAGAAACCAGGCTTTATAGACTATTCATGTTACGAATGCTCATTTTCCCGCCAAAACTACCATCCGAGACGACGTGATATTTGCACGGATTCGTCGTCATAGAAGTCGTAAAAACTTATGATAAAAAATATCTTCTTAATATATTGCTATAGCCTCTGTTATGTTGTACATTTTTCCAGTATAATTTCATTTTATTTACTGTGATAAAAATATTTTAATGGTATTTGCCATGCATCGTTTTAAAATAAAACTTGCTTAATGCGACGTCCGCGTGGTAAAGTTCGCGTTAGAGAGTTTAAAGGCTGATTTCCACTGTTGCGTTTTTCGTACGCGCGTATACACGCACGTAAAACTTTGAATCCTTCTATTTTTTAAATATTTTACAAATGAGTGAACAAATGCATACTAAAACTTGCGGAACACTAAATTCTGTTGCTTTATTTATTTGGTTATTTCATATAAGTAACATTTAAACGGATTTAAAGTTTTACGTGCGTACACGTATGAAAAACGCAACAGTGGAAATCAGCCTTAAAGATCTACGACGCGGACGGCTCAACGACGCGGTCTGAATTTCAGCTAAAAAATGAATGCTAAGCAATTTCATTACTGTAATAAATGTTTGACGATTTTCAAATAACATTATACAAACTGCTAAGTTTGACTAAAGCGATGCAATGTTTGCTGTAATTTCGACTTTAAGTATCACCTTTTGAGTCGCAATAAGCTTCGCGTTGCTTGAAAGACGTGATAATGAAGGTTTAACGTTCTGTTGAGCATGACAAAGCCGTTGAGAATACCCCTCGGACCATGACAAATTTATTCACAGTTTTTGTCTTGCATGACAGATTTCTTTCCTTCGCAAGCGCGTCGTTAAGCCGGCCGCGTCGTAGATGTTAAATTAGAGAGGTTAATGCTCTATGAACCAAGAACCTGATTGGCTGTTCGAAATTAGAATTGTAAACATGCAAAACTATGTAGGTGCGGTCGTAGACGTTTGTGCGAGTGGTCGATATACCATAGACTTTGCAATTCAGTTCGGTTGTATACTGTGGTTCGGTTCAAAATGGAAGGTATGTACTGAATATTTGCTTTCTCAGTTGCTAAGATTTTAGTCCGCATTTATATCTGCTCAAAACTTTGGAAACTAAAATGGGTGTTGATCCAGATGAGATTTATGGGGAAAATAAAGTGTATAAGCAAGCTGTCGGGAAGATTGCTTTGTTGTTTTTCGTTGATCTTTATCCGTTACTTAATAAATCTCGCCCTACAATTAAAAGTAGTTGCAGATTGAGACTCTGTAAATAAAGGACAAATCTGGGCAGATCATTAATGAAGTATGGACTAATAGCGGCTGCTCAAGCGCCATTTGTAAGCGCAAAGTCTACCTCGGTCTGCTTCACGTCATGCAGTCCGGTTTTATCTATCTATTCATAATGTAACCAGTCACTGAAAAGCCCTGATAGGGAGTGTGCTGTGAAATATCTGTTATTAATATCACTATACCTACGCTAGTACAGACATTTCGAATTTTTATACTCACCCAATACAATTCTGCTTGACACATCCGAGATCAGCCATTATTTAAGTTTTACTTTATATCATAGCTTCTTTGCAGGGTGTTTATACAAGATCTAAATCAATTTATTACAACTATAGAATTAAGTAGGCACAGTTGAAAACAAAATAGTTCAGGTTGAAATTTACCCTGATCATGATTCTGGGCTGGGTTCTATAAAAAGGTAGTCAAAGTTAACTATACTGATAGGTTAAAATAACCAAAAAAAATGCCGGTTATTTGAGTTGGTCTAGGACAACCGGTTTAAAATAGGTTATTTAAATAGGTGGAAATAACTAAAACTAAATAGGTTAAAACAAACCATTTCTAGTGGGTTATTTTAACCTGTAATATAGTTAATTGTACCTATTTAAAATATGTTATTATAACATTTATTTTTAGGTTAAAACAACCTAAATTTAAATAGTTAAATCTACTCAGAGATATAGGTTATTTTTGCCAAATCAATATAGGTTGTTTTTACTTATAAATATTTGGTCATTTTAACCAATAATATTTGGTCAATTTAACCTATAAGATTTGGTTGATACAAATATAACCTATTCTTTATGGTTGAAACAACCTATAAATAATGGTAAAGGCTGTGAGTCTACTGGGCTGATTACATGGAGCATTTTCAACCCCGGGGTTGAACTCAGCCCTGTTAACTGGGTTGAAATTTTTTGTAATTACATGGACGATTTCAACCCTATGGTTGTATGGCAACATTTTGAACCTGAGTCTGAGACGTCCCTGTTAACTGAAGTAGGGTTGAATTTGAACTGGACCCTGGCTTCAAAATTTTGTTATGTAGTTGCACATTTGATTTTGATAGAGTTTTATATTAAAGACAGCGCTGAAATTTCAACCCGGTCAACAGAGTTGAGTTCAACTCTGCGATTGAGTTCCACTCCCGGGTTGAGGTCAACTGCCTTAGTCCATGCCCACAGAAGAGATGAAAATATTCAACATGGTGCTTGCTGAAAGCTGATAATGCTTGATGCACTGTGTGGTACATGGGATGGTTGTTCTCTTGCCAATATATGAAATGAGAGAGAACCACTAACATTGCGTTGTCATGACGACAATACCAGAAGTCAATGTCTAATTTAAAAGTCAAGGCTGTTGAATTTCTCACCTATTGACTGACAATCTGGTGCTTGAAAAAATATGATTTTTTTAATATACTGACAGCCTGTAAAATTGTATATGAATCATAAGTATGAAATATATATGTTTATTTGTACCTTCAATTTCCATTGACACAGCAAATGTGATAAAATCAAATGCACTGATCTAAAAATCAGTGATTGAATGCAGTCGTGACAGTCCTTTGTGTCGCATTTTTCGAGGCTGTGGGCACTCTTTCCACTTAGCTCGAGTGTAACCTAACCCTGGCCCAAGAAAGTCGTCACATCACCACTTTTAGCGCCCACGTTGGGCTATGTCGATACAAGCGCCTGATGTTTGGTATCAACGCTCAATCCAAGATAGTCCAGAACGCCATCTCTGAACTGCTTGCTGGACTACCTGGATGCAAGAATATCTCTGATGATATTATTGTGTGCGGAAAAGCTGTCCTTCAACGCCTCTCAAATTACAACGTGCGCTTAAACAAAGACAAATGGCACTTTTCTCAGTCCCAAGTGTGTTTCTATGGTCATATCTTCAGCGCCAAAGGAGTCCAAGCCGATCCTGCAAAAATCGACTCCATCCAACAAGCCCGCGTTCCTGAAAACGTCAGCGAAGTTTAAAAGTCTCTGCCGCTTGGTTTGTCCCAATACGTCTCTCGATTCATTCCGACTACTCTACTATAGTACTATCACTGCTCCACTACGTGCCCTCACTCGAACTGACGCCGAGTGGAAAAGCAGCGCTAACGGGACAGAACGTAATGTCCTACTTTGATCAAAACAAGCCAACTAAAATAATCGTTGATGCCAAACCTGTCGGTGTCGCTGCCCTTCTCGTTCAAGCTGGAAAAGTCATTAGCTAGGCCACTAGGCCAGTCGCGCTTTATCTGACGTCGAAAGTCGTTACTCGCAGACGGAACGCGAAATGTTAGCTGTTGTTTGGGGAGTTGAACACTTTCATCTTTACGTCTACGGCTCACATTTTCAGATCATGACGGATCATAATCCTCTTCTCGGCATTTTCAAGACCCAGAAACCTGCAACACCGCGCATGGATCGATGGAAACTCCGCCTCGTGCCTTATAATTGCAAGTTACAATATCGCTCTGGGAAAGACAACCCAGCTGACTTCATGAGCCGCCATCCCAAACCAGTAAATTTCATAAACAAAACTGAGAACTTAGCTGAACTTTACGCAAATTATGTTTGCTCGAATGCCATTCTCAAAGCCATGCATGACTCGTGAAGAAGTCAAACTTGAAACCAAGCTGGACCCTCTCCTCCAAAAAGTAGCCACCGCGATTTCCCTCAACTGGACCGATCCAACTGTCGAACGCTACCGCCGTTTCCAAGACGAGTTGATGGTCTGTGGCGAAGTTATCCTCCGTGGAAACCGTATTGTTCTCCCACACTCCTGCACAATCGAGCCATCGAGTTAGTCCACTTTGGCCATCAAGGCATTGTTAAAACAAAGCAATTCCTACGCGAAAAAGTCTGGTTTTCAGACATTAACAAAATGGTTGAAGCCAACGTCAAGATGTGTTTGGCCTGTTGAGCAAGCTTCTACCCGAGGAACGTCTTCACCTCCAGAACCACTGAAATCCTCCCCGCTCCCAGAGAAAGCTTGGACCAATGTAGCAGTTGATTTCGTTGGACCATTTCCCACAGGCGAATATCTGATAGTCGTGATTGATGAATACAGTCACAGAGGAAGTACATACAGAGATCTCACTAAAGGTTAATTTCGCGTAAGGGATTTTTTCAGTCCGCCATGTTCTACCCTAAAGAGAGGCAGTCACCCCCCATGAAAACATATTGAAAATTTAATATTCCAGGGGGTGAATGCCTCTCTTTAGGGCACTTGCTAAGAACATGGCCGCCAGCTATTTCGGTAAAAAGCGCCTTAATTACGGTTTTGTAATGGAAGTTGCACTTCTGTATGTCTTTATTCTGTGATACAGTCATCCGGTAGTCGCAATTCTCACCACAACATCCACAAAAGCCGCAATTCCAAAGCTTGATGCCATATTTTCCAGACAAGGCATCCCTGAGATTCTCAAGTCAGATAATGGCCCTACATTTAATAGTGAAGACTGGTCTGAGAACTTTGCCAACTACCTCGGTTTTAAGCAACGTAAGATAACCCTATACTGGGTTACGACAACCGAAATTGAATAAACTGTCCACACCATTTGACCCTGAGCCCTTCTGCGTTGTAGCAGTTAAGCTGAACTCAATGATCACCACATGAAACAGGCTCAGAACAGTAACGCGCAATTCCTCCTTCTTTACGAAAATACCCCATGTTTCGCTGTTTCGTGGTTTAGTAATGTCCAAACTTACAATCGTAAACAAAACAATTTTAATGCAAATTAAGAATTAACTGTTTAATACAGTCAAAATACAGCCAACCTTCCCGCTTCTGGTTTGTTTTGTTTGGTATTTCTGTAATTTGTTCTATTTTTTCTGTAGTAATTTAATATCGCTTTATCGGTTAATATCGCGGTAGAATTTCCCTTTCTTTTCTTTATATACGTCAATTTGTAGCAAAGGATACACCTTTCGTTAGACTTTTTGCATAAAAGTTGCGAAATTAGGCTTATAGCGATATAAGTCCTTGTGAATTCTATACGAATTTTCACAATAATTTGAAGGTAGCAATTGATAAATGTTTTCCTTTAGCAAAAATAAAAAAGAAAACTGTGGATCACACAAAAAGTCCCTGCATGGATGACAATTGATATATTTAAATCTATATCCAAGAAAAATGAACTCTATAAAAAGTTTCTAAAAAAGCCATCTTATAGAAATGAAACAGCCTATAAAAAATACAAAAACAAACTGAATCACGTAATAAAAACCGCAAAAAAGGCCTATTATGAAACACAATTTCTTAAGTATAAAAATGATATTAAAAAGACATGGCAAACTATTAACGAAGTTCTTAACAGAAATAAAGCCAGATCAAAACTACCCGATACTTTTTTACAGAAGAATTCAAATAATAATGTTTCAAATCCTCTGGAAATTGCTAACAAATTTAACGAATATTTTGTGAAAATTGGTCCACAACTAGCCAAAAAAATTCCCAAAAATGATAATATAACGTATGAAAGCTACCTTAATGGCAACTATGTTGAAAGTATGTTTATAGAACCTGTGACTGAATATGAGCTGCAAATTGAGATTAATAACTTAAGTGAAACTAAAAGTGCAGGGGCCGGTTGTATAAAAACGTAGTTAGCGCTAACTGCAGTTAAAAAGTAGTTAAAAAGCCTTAAAAAATAGTTAACTTTAATCACGTAGTTAAGCCGGTTGTATAAAAGTGTAGTTAGCCTTAACTGCAGTTAAAAAGTAGTTAAAGTTAACTATGCTTTAGGGTATAGTTAACTGTCCAAAACGTAGTTAAAAATGGCGTTTGTATAGGAGTGAACAACATTTTTCAATAAAACAACAATGAAAAGCAACGCTTACCTGAGATTTTCAATCGCTATCTTCCCTGTGAATGTTTCCTGACAATATAAACTCTTCAAACGCTATCGCTTTGGTGTTTTTACGAAAACAGAACATATTTTTGCACAGGACGATTTCTCGAAGACGAAGTATGGTCCATTACACCAAGAAACACTGATATATAATTGCCAAACAGCATTACCTTGGTTTAACATGGGCATTTCAAGGAAAAACTGCATTCTTTTATGATTTTTGTGGCGGTTTTTCCTTGTTTCCTTGTATATTTTTCACTGTTTTCTAGTGTTTTGAATAAAATTCCCGCCTATTTGCAAAATACGAGTCCACAATCATGTTGAAAATGTGTGTCAGCGGTCGTTATTCGCTGCTTTATGTAATTTTGTGTTTAAACGCCCCACGCAAGCCCCACGCACAGTTAACTACGTGATTAGTTAACTATCCGACTAACTACGTTTTGTGCAACGCAGTTAAGTCATGTAGTTAACTAATTACAGTTAAGGATTTAACTACAGTGATTAACGCTAACTACAGTTAGCGCTAATTACGTTTTTATACAACCGGCCCCAGGACATGATGACATTAGCGCGAAAATGATAAAGATCATCAGTGAAGAAATAATTAAACCTCTATAACATATATTTATAATCTATCATTTGAAACTGGAAAAATACCAAGTTTTTTGAAAATAGCTTTAGTTACTAACTTGTTTTTCAAAACTACTTGAACAAGCGATTAATTAACTATGTTGAAAAATATACTTCAGAACATCAATTTGGTTTTAGAAAAAATAGATCAACTGAGCATGCCATTCTTGAACTAACCGATAAGATATCCAAAGCAATAGATGAAGGTAAATATACTGTAGGTATTTTCCTTGATCTCTCTAAAGCCTTCGACACTGTCAATCACGAAATTCTCATAAAAAAACTTCAACACTATGGAATTAGAGGTATAGGTCTACAATGGTTTATAAATTATTTACAGAAAGAACTCAAATGGTCAAATATAAACAACAGGTCAACTGAAATGAGTGTTAGGACTGGCGTCCCACAGGGTTCAATTCTTGGACCACTATTATTTCTAATATACATTAATGACATTGAAAACTGCAGTACAATTCTTTCTTTTGTCTTATATGCCGATGATACAAATGCCTTTTATTCAAATTCGTTCCTAAAAATTTTAGCTAGTACTATACAAAATAAAATGAATGAAGTAGTGCAATGGCTTAACGCCAATAAATTATCAATCAATGCATCGAAAACAAAATTTGTCATTTTTAAATAAAAAAATAAGTCACAGCATCAAGAAGAAATCATAGTAAAAATAAATAATGATATTGTTGAACAAGTATACCTTGGGTAAAATTCCTAGGTGTATTAATTGATCAAGAGTTGACATGGAAGAACCACATCTGCGGGTCTGATTGCTAAACTAAGACATTTTGATTTATTGATTGATTTATTATGCATTGGTCTATCCATACCTTACGTACGGAAATCTAGTTTGGGGAAGTACATACCCAACAAGGTTACAAAAGTTACTAAATGTGCAAAAGAAAATTGTACGATTAATCTGTTTTAAATCTTATATGGATCATTCTGAACCAACATTTTTACAATTGAAAATCTTGGATATCTACAAAATTAATGATTATCTATGCAGCTTATTCATGTATCGCTTCAATTATTGTCAAAATTTGCCGGACTTTTATAATGACTACTTCAAACAAAATAACGAACTATACAACTATAATACTCGAAATTCTACCAAGTTACATGTGAGCTACAAGAGAACAAACTATCGCAAATACACTCTTAAGAAGTTTCTATATGGAATTGCCTTGATGAGGAAATTAAAAATATTAAATCATATTTTTCTTTTAAGAAAACTGCAAAATCTTATTACTTGATGTCTAGTTGATGTAAATATTTCAGGAATATTAATGACAGTATTCTGTAATGTACTAAATATTTCTTAAACATTTTCCATATTTGTTTGTAAATACTTTGTGTTTTTCATTGCAAATTGTCCTTATGTACATAATCTAGTTTTATATTACTGAACACTAAAACTATAGGGGCCTCGTCTTAAAAGTCCAACAGGATTTCCAGAGGTCTCTAGCCCGTTTATATATTCTTAAATATTCAACTTGTAAATATTATTTGTGGGTAAATAAACTAAATAAATAAATAAATAAAATAAATAAATTTGCTGATAAGGGCAAAAAGGGTTTCTTGCAGTATTAAGTTGATGGAGCAAAGGTCGGCATTATTATGCAATGAGAATTTGTAAATATATCGAGTCTACTACAAATCTTTTGAAGGTATATTATGAAGTAAATATAAAACATTTATTATGTGTAACTCATACAGTTATAGAAACACTTGTAGTAGTTTGGGAGAACTCGAATAACGTGGAAAAACGCACCCTAATCCTATACTAATAGGTCTCGTTTTTCTACACATCATATCCAGGCATTATGCTATGTTTGTAGTAATAAGGCTTTTCAAAAAGCAATTGAAATTTTTAATAACCGCAAACCTGTAGACGCTTAGAAATGCCTAGGTTGTATGTGATAAACCCTTTTTTCTTATTATAAATGTCACTCGCCCAGGTTTCGAAGAAGCAGCGCAAATTATTAAGTACGGCTCATGAAAAGTACGCCTGTCTAAATCAAAATTGGAAGTACGCCTATTTTACTCGAGTAAAATATAATTAAGTTCGGCTCATGAAAAGCACGGCGTTTAAACCCGGGCCTTAGGAATTCGATTTTAAATGCTGTCTGTCAGGACACATCAGTTACATATCTGATGGTTGTGAAAATAATGTACGATTTCTCGAAAACGAAGCAGTGACATACTTCCTTTACGTTTTCATGCTGTTCTGTAACAAGTCCTCACTTCCACAGCAAACAAATGCCTTATTCTTTATTGTTGACAGGATACAATTTCGAAGACCCCCGCCCAGCACCAGCGTATTATTACCCACCAACACCTACCCCAATCACAACCCACAAAACAACCCCACCCACACCACGACGCCACCCAATGCCATACCCACCGTACCAACACCAACCCCACTCACACCACGCTCGACATCAACCCAGAGCATCTTTTAACCACCCTCCCCACCCCCCACCACTCCGTGACCAAATATATAATGGGGAAGTACGAGCAGGTGGGTAATAACGGAATATTTGGTTTATAAAGAACATGTATGAATGAGCAGATTTATATGTTTCTACCTTGTAAATTTCATATAAATATAATGTTTGTGATGTTACTTTGAGTGTTATCCACACCGGGCAAGCTTGAAAATATGCTTGGCCACGATGGGAATCGAACATACGACCTTTGGAATGCTAGCCCAATGCACTGCTTACTGAGCTACGCGGTCAGGTTGTTTCGGGTATGTGATATTTTGGATATTTATTTCCCACACAACTGAAATAATATAGATGGTGTCAGGTGGATATAAATTGAATGGCAACAAAGACAAAAAAATTAAACTATATAATAAAGCGGGAATGAAACCAATGCTAACGCATTCGCCATTGACGCATGCTAGGTATTAAATAAAAAATTTATGATGTATCTGCATATTCTCTAATAGTGCTATACAATATCGGTTTACAATTACATGTACAGAAAACAAACGACAATTACTGACAGTTCCGCCTACGTAAAAGATTGAAGACTAATTATATATTGTGCACAATTTAAGGCGGTCTATTATGGTCTCA
>CACRXK020008212.1:0-20870 GCA_902702795.2 Paramuricea clavata
GACTTTCGTCCCGGATTCAGGTTTTCGCACATATTCCATGTTGACCGCCATGGTCATTTTACCCTAAAACAGTTGAGATTACCTGTCCTAAATGAATCACATACAAACTCATATACAGATCCTAGACTAAGTGAAAGATCTGATGGTGGACTGTGGATTTGTGGCCAATAAAGTACATCCAAGAACAATTTCAAGATATTTGAACAAACATGGTTTCAGATTCAGGCAAGCGAGTAAGGAGGGTCTTCTAAACGAAAGTGACGAGCGTCTTTGAACTTCCTATGTGTGCAAAATGAAGTTCATCCTGCAGAGTGAACCTGATTTTTACACCACCCACTTAGCATTTTATCTTGATGGTGTCTCATTTATTCATAAGAACGACCCACGGAAGGCAGCTATTCAGCCCAAGTCAAGAGTCTGGCGAAAAAGAGGGGAAGGACTGTCTTTCACGGCGAAAGGTAGCAAATCTCTGGCTGGTGGTTGGCGCCTCCATATTATTGTAGCTATTGCTTCGCAGAAAGGTGTCATTCTAAGAAAGGACTATGACAAAATGGACGGTGTATTCTTTGCTAAATTTATAAGGGAAAACTTTAATTTGTGTTTTGGCAAAGTGGGCCCTAAGGCATATGGGAAAAGATCTGGACCACCCTTCGTCTTGGTATAGTTTTTACGTTTTCTCTTCGTGGCATCATTGCTCTTCTTCGCGCTCGCTTCGCTCGTTTTTGGACTCTTCACATTCCGTAAATCAGGATGACTTTCTTCATATTGTGTGTCACTTTTCGTTACATATCGCCAGGCACTAAAGTAGTTGTGATGGACGTTGGAATAATGAACTGAAATACCGTAGGTTTGTGCTAGAAATCTCTTTGATGCTAACCAACACTACACTTTGTTAAGCTTCAAGGACATGTGATAATGTTTCCCCCCTGAGGTGTGCTCCTCTAAACTGCAACACCAATGGCTCACATTGCAGTTTCCTTGAGTAAAGCTTTCCACGACTGCTCTGGCGAAGTCCGCTCAACATGTAAATTTCTGTAAATCCGTCTGGCTAATAAGTTATTAAATAAACACTTCTCATAGCTGAGGTGCTAAGGCTGTTCTTTCCAATATCATTCTCTACCCACTATGATCAAAATTACTTTCGCCTACACTCGTTGTGTTGACATTTCCTCCATGAGACATGTCAAAATTGATTTATAACAACATATTTATTTTTGGTAATTATGAATGCTTTGAAAGACGTCATATCTGTTACAAGATAATTATGCAGCATTTGTAAGTTTTATAATTGAAAACATTTATTGTCATTTTATAGCACAAAATTGTGAATTCGTAAAATACATTATTTTTAGACAATCCTAGAAAAAAACACTCAGACAAGCAAATGGAAAAGGCGTCTAAAATTTAAATGTCTAAATATAATTGCAAATACTCATCCCCCCACCCCTGAGACAATGTTGATGAGATGGGAATGTCTTCGGTGATACATACAAAATAAAGTAAACAACATTGTGCTGGGGGAATGGGGGTTAAGAGTTATTTTCATCTTCTAATAAAAAATACCTCGCAACTAAGGTGACAAGCTCAATTTAGACCAAGTTGTCCTCGTGAGTTTTGTCTATGATTGTAGCTGTGAACCTATCCGAGGTTGAACTGGGGGAACTAGGGTTACTCCCGTACTGCCCAACTCGGAAAACAAGAAGAGGAAGACTACCCATTATAACAGGATGTGCTATGAGTGATACTAGAGAAAAAAGATTTCAAGCATGGCTCCTACCATCTAGAGCCCCTGCCCCACATGAGCTAGTGGTACGAAAGATGCTTACAGAGGCCTTGAAAATAGTTCTCCTATTCATTATAAAGAATCATTTGTATACCTTTGACAATGAGATAAGATTGCAATCAAAAGGCGGCCCCATTGGTTTGGAGTTAACAGGTGTCTTGGCACAACTTTGTATGGTATGGTGGGACAGAGAGTTGGGAGACAGGTTGGCGAGAATTGGATTGAAATTGTGGACATACAAATGTTATATGGACAATATCAACAACATAATGACACCTCCTAAATTAGGAGTGAGGTTTGATGGCAATAAACTGATGAAAAAAGTGTCGAAGAAGATCGAGCTAAATAATTATAGGACCAGTATTCAAACTTCAACTTCAATAGTATGAACTGCATATACGTGATAAATTATGGCAATAACGATTATAGAAATTAAAGGAGGGGTGAATGGGTTAATTGGAAACGATAAGTCGAGAGAAAAAGGAGAGAGTAGGAAAGGCATTTGTTTTCGTGAAAATAGGTAATGGGACAAGTACTGGTGTGAGACATTGTGTAACCTAAATAATTATAGGACCAGTATTCAAATTTATTGTTATTTACTTCAACTTCAATAGTATGAACTGCATATACGTGATAAATTATGGAAATATGGACACGGATGAGAGAACAATGAGGTTATTCCAGTCAGTCGCCAACAGTATTCATCCTTCGATTGAGGTAGAGATTGATTGCCCATCACAACATCATGATGGCAAACTCCTGATATTAGATCTTAAAGTTTGGATAGAGAAGAGGAATAGAGATGGATCACAGAGTGAAAGTAGAGTTTTGCACGAGTACTACTCAAAAGAAATTTCCTCTGCATATGTAATCAATGCAAGGTTAGCACTATCGTGGAGAAGTAAGAGAACGATATTAACCCAAGAAGTGCTTATGATTCTGTTAAACTGCAGCGTTGACTTGCCATGGCAAGTCTTTGTCAAACACATGAACCGTATGATGCATTTGACTGATTCAGGGTATGATAAAAAATTTTGTACGGAGGTCGTCAAGTCTGCTCTGAATGCATACAAACATATTCTGAGATTGGATGCTTGCAGCAAAAAACCTATGTACAAACCAAGAACATGGAAGAAAATTGAGAGAGTGAAAGAAAAGCAAAAGAACAGAACGAGTGGTACAGAATGGGAGGTCACGACAGCATAATATTTGTGCCAGCTTCTCCTGGATCAGAGTTAAAACGTCGATATTAGAAAGAGATTGATGAAGCAGGAATGAAGATTAAGGTAAACAGTTAGGTATACCACTTAAATGCTATTTACAGAGATCCAACCCTTTCAAAAGTAAGAAACTCCAAAGAGATGATTGCCTTGTTTGCATATCTGTTTGCATATCAACATATGAAATAGTATGCAAGGAATGCAATTGTAAGTATGTAGGGAAAACAGCCAGAAGCACCTACAGCTGTGGACTAGCTGGAACACCTAAAAGCAAGTAAAACTGGTCAGGACCAATCGGTTATGTTGAAACATGCACATGAGAAACATGGGGAAAAGATACCTGCTTATGTTATGGACGGGACTGGAATTTTTGGTGATGACGCAATGTTACGACAAATTACGGAGTTGGTTTTGGTAAGGAATACACCAGGAGAAAACTTATGAACACAAAGAACGAGTGGAATTATGTTAGCTTTCCATGAGCACAAGTAGTGTTAGATTAATGTGCCATGTAATACAAGTGGAAGTATAAGACACAAATAAGTATAACTACATGAAGTATAGCTATAGAAACAAAATAGCGGTTCTGAAGAGGTCTAACAAAGAAACTAGTAAAATGCCAATTAATACAATGAGTGTTGAAAGGGATTTTTAGAATTTTTTAGAACTTTTAGTATTTTAAACATTTAGTATTTTAACATTTTATGTTTTTAAGTGATGCTTAGCAAACCTTTCTTGGCTAAAATTCGCGAAATTTCAATATATAGCTAATAAATAGCAAAATAATTAGATTTTAAATAGCTATTTATTTCATATTCATAGAAAGTTGTGAGAATTGAGAAAGGGTAAATGTATTTATTTAACTGGTCCAAATTTCCCAGTTTGAGTTAATTTAAAATTTTTCATGAGATAATGGAAATATTATATTTACAAAAATATTTATAGTTTTTGTGTTGGTAGTTATTTTGTCACTTGCCAAAACACCATTTTTCGACAAAACACCACCAAAAATTCTCACAATGAGCGTGGTTTGATAGAACCATGCCTAGATGCGCAAAGCTTGACATGCCTAGATGCGCAAAGCTTTCTGGTATAGCGTCACAATTCACACCGCCTTATTTTAAAATTTTTTTAGTTTAAATTTTCCACTCGAAATACAGAGCTTTCATTTAGCGAAAATGATATGTATTTTAAAGATTAAACATCAGGGATGACTGGGTAACATCCAGGTGAGAATTTTGTTATGTTTTATATACAAAGAGAGCAATTTTGAAATGAAATATTTACTATCTTCATTTGTGAATTTTGAGCATGTGTTTCGGCTTAAAATTTCATTATTTCTATGTTCTAAGCGCGCTTTACAAAACTAAACCTACGTTACAGTTGAATGAAATCATTAAGTTATTTATGGATTGATGAAATGATCAGATAAGCTAGAAACTAAGTAATTAAGTAATATATATACAATTTTGCTGTGCTATATTGCGGCCTGATTTTTAAAGACTGTAGTATTTACGTCAAGGTGAGCAATATGAAAAACCATTTTAACGGCCAACATGAACAGGCGTTCATGGCATTCCCTAGCCTTCCTTTACGTTCCCTAGCTTCCTTTGCATTCCCTAGCCTTCCTTGGTCTTCCTTAGCCTTCCTTGGGATTCCCTAGCCTTCCTTGGGATTCCCTAGCCTTCCTTGGGATTCCCTAGCCTTCCTTAACATTCCTTAGCCTCCCTAGCCTTCCTTACCCTTCCCTAGCCTTCCTTAGCATTCCTTAGCCTTCCTTATACAATTGTTGTATTATATTGCTGTTTGATTTTTAAAGACTGTAGGATTTACGTCAAGGTGAACAATATGAAAAATCATTGTAACAGCTGACATGAACAGGTGTACAATGGTAAATAATAGTTTATGGGTTAAACCCATATTTCTGTCAATCATTCCCAGTAACCCACATCCATTATCACAGTCAGTCAAAAAGTAGGCAAATCCCCTAGTTATTGACAGTGGTGTAGGAAGACCTTAACGTATCGAGGTGCGAAGCGAACGGCGAAGGGTAGGGGGTCCGGGGCGATGCACCCCATGAAAATTTGATATCCAGAGTCCCTAAAATGAATTTCTCAGTGTAGAAGGACCTAAAGTAATAATACCTCTGTTGATAATACAGTCAATCTTCTTCCTCACTGTCACTGTCTACCTCAGTTGCTCGAAGCAGTGCAAATTCAAACAGCTTTTTCGCTGAACTTCGCAGTGGTTTTTCTTTCTTGCTTGAACTTGAGCCTTGTAAGGATGAAGATGATGATTTTCCGGCAGCAGCTCGCAGGCATTCATTTTTATTTAGACGTCTGTACAAGACAGCATTCAAACGTTGATTTAGCTTGTGCTAGAGTATCACATAGCTCTGGTATGGGCAATTGCAGTAGCTGCTGCTGTTCCAGGCATACCAGCATTGGTAGCTGTTGAGCGAGAATTGGTTTCAGACAAATTTTCATTCACCGACAACAACATCGTGGATGCTTGCTGAAGCAATTCAGCAGCCTTTGTTATCATTGTTTGACAATGGCGGCGAAAACGTATGAACTCGTACTAAATTCCATACATCTGGTGGTGCTAACTGAGCACTCGACCCCGTCCTCAAATATTGAATGAATTTTTTAATATTGAATGAATATTTTTATCGAATGCATATTGTTACAGGATTAAATTAAATACATGTACACACAAATGATTAAATTGAATGAACATTTTATATTGAATTGAATGAGTATAAAAGATTAAACTGAAAGAATATAACTTTATTAAATGTATAATAGATTAAATTGAATGAATAATTTTATATTGAATATTGCTACAAATGAGCAGGCATACCTAATTTAAATAGGGAAAAACCTTGAGAGAAAATCATAGTAAAAATAGGAAATAAATACTTTGACAAATAGGAATTAAATAGCCCAATAAAATATGAATTAAATAGCAATTACATAGTGTTTGATTCTACAGGGGAGTTCAAGCATTTGCAAAGCTGAAAGTTCGATCATCAATGATTGCGGGCATGGGTTACCATGCATGGTTCGGTGTTGGCTGGGTGGTCATCACTGATTTCAAAATATGGCCTGTTTGCCAGGATTGAAGAAGGCAAAAATATTAAAAATACATGTAAGAAAACTTGGAAAATTGTAAAACGTTCTTCAATTTTTAAACAAACATGTATAAGAATTGATTTAGCATAAGAAATCCTAAACTGATCTAAAGTATGGGGCAAGTTTGTTTCAATTGTTTATGTATGCCTTTGTATTAGATAAATATACTCTATAGACTTTGTTCTTTCTCAAGTCTTTCCTATGCATTGTATGTGAAAGTTTCTTAGTTAAATTAAAGGGGCCCTACAGTCATTTTTTAGTTGAAAAGCTACCTTTTGGGATTGTTTACATTTTTTGTTATTGTCGCTACTTGACATGCACAACACAGCATGCATGTGTCTTCCGGTGTGCTGAAGTACTCATACTCATGGATACTGCATGTAAGATACAGCCAAACGAACCTCTGTGGAGTTCCCTACTTAAGGTGGCTTTTCGACTAAAAAATTACTGTAGGGCCCCTTTAAGTTTTGTAGAAGTTCATGATAATTAAAAGGAAAGCAAATTATTTTCATCAGCGTCCTGTAGAAACAGGGGCGCACATTTAATAAATTTTAAGGGGGGTTTGGACGGATACGGGACCGACTTTTGATTCGGGAAAGATCCGGGACCGACTGTTGTTCATAAATTATAATGAAGAATGATAAATTGTTTATTGGAGACCAATATCTAAAGCATTTGAAATGGCAATTTGACAGATAAAACAGACAATTTTGCGAGGTTAATTGCCGAGGCAAGAATTTTGCATGTCTTCAACATTGTCGGTAAGGGCTTGTGTTTGTTCGTCGAGGACTTGGATGAATTCTTTTCTGTAGAAATCCTTGAGGGTAAGTTTTTTGCTGTTTATGGTCTTTTGTCCACTCTTCTTGTTGGGCGTCTGTAATGATGTTGGTGGTATTCATTATTAGCATCGACTCCATGGCATTCAGAAAATTTCACATCAGCAGTAATCAGGTTGTTTACATTTTGTTCATCATCACATAAGTAGTACAGAGTGGAAATGGTGGCTAAACCACGGTGGCTTTAGCAGGTTCTAGAGCTTTTAAAGTTTTTTAAGTTTAGACATAGGTAATGAGAACCATATTGCCGTCCTAGTAATAATTTTATGCCACAATAGTCTCTAAATGTTACTCAAAAGGTGCAGTATTTTTAGGTTCAATGATATCAACTCCCCTAAAGAACATGCCTATTCATCCCATGACCATTCCATCTGTCTCCAATTTGGGAAGGCAAGAGGATGTATCCCTTAATAAAAGGTATTTTAATAGCCATATTTGACAATTCAAATGTTTGCATTACTAGTGACACAATCATGATAGCAACAGTGCTTTGTCATGTCATGAGAAAAAAGTGGGGGGGGGGGATGAAATAAAAATAAATGCCAGAGAAGCATTAATTTACAAAGTAAGAGCAGTAATAAAGGTAAGGAAAAGAGTGGGGGGAGGGGCCACTTGCCCCTCTGCTCAACAGTACCTGGTATAGGTTTTATTCCAGAACTCACAGAAATCAGCTTCTCGCATGTACTGTATATACTTATAACCCTGCATTTTGAGGAAAATTCAGGAAAATTGAATAATTTTGCAAGGAATTTCGACATGGAAACAGCAACCTTCGCAAATTGCAATTGGCTGTGCAGCTTCATATTTTGAGAAGAAAGCAACACTGTTCGATTCAGCGTAAGAAATTGTACTTACGGATGTCAAGTGTATTACTAAACACCAGCATTCTAGCGATTTATGGCCTTTGAAAATCAAGCGAAATTGTATTGTATGACAAATCACTCGCAGTACGTTTTGTTGACAAATTACTCACACTGTGTTTGTCCTTGTATTTGTACTGCCTAATGGCGCAATAAGGATAAAAATACGTACCACTGTTCAATTCAGCATAAGAAACTGTACTTACATATGTCAAATTTATTACTAAGCACCAGTATTCTAGCGATTTATGGCCTTTGAAAATCAAACGAAATTGTATTGTTGACAATTTGCTCGCAGTACGTATTGTCGACAAATCACTCGCAGTACGTTTCGTAGTGTATTTGTATTAAATGCCTAATGGTGCATGTAGCCACCAAGTGCTACGGATTCCCCAATGAGATAGACACGACAGTTTTCTTTTATGAATTATAAACGTTTGTTTCTCGATTTGTTGGTTTTCTAAATACAAGTTACATAAACAATGAATCCTACCTATAAACTAAGTCGAATTACAGTTATACCGTACAATAATACTAAATACATACATATACAAATTTCTTACCTCACAATGAGGAATCGCCCTAGCTAGTTGTCATATAAATAATATCTCTCGGTTAATCGTCACTGTTCTTCGACAAAGTTCTAACATACAAACTGAACAGGCCGAAATTCACCCTTAAATAATATTTGATCTTGAGCCTGCGTACACCGATAATTATAAATTATAATTTGGGCTTTACAGTGCAATAAGGATAAAAATACCACTGTTCGATTCAGAGTTAGAAATTGTACTAATTATGGATGTCAAATGTATTACTAAACAACAGTATTCTAGCGATTTATGGCCTTTGTCTTTGAAAGTCAAGCGAAATTGTATTGTTGACAAATCGCTCAAAATTATTAAACTAATTATAAAAAAATACAGTATGTTTGATCCTTAATAACTTTGGTTTCATTGGTTTTCTCTTTTTTTGGCCTTATACCAGTGATCGTCTCATTTCTCTCTTCATTTTGATAGTATTTTGAGCCCAAAAGCCCCCAAAATATTCTATTTTGAACGTTTTAAAGCGCAATTTAAAAATGAAAATTAAAGCCCAGCAAATGACTTTGAGACAAGACATAACAAAATATATAATTTATTGGCTATTTATTGCTTCAGAACTACTAGCACTGGCAAGGATTTTAAAATCAGAGGGTGAAATTTGATGTTTAGTGGTATGGATATGAGTGAGTATGCCTGACATGGTTGAAGCAGAATGTTTCTTTCCAGTCAAAGGTGAAAAACCCATGTGTTCAGAGATATGCATGTGTATGTGTCAGTGAGTTTGACCAACATACAATGCACCACAGCATTGACACTTATACAAATACACCACATGTGATCTCAGCTCACAGGGAATTTTGTCCTTAAATGGAAAGAAATTAGAAAGACGGAAAGAAGGACAAAAGACGACACGTAAAGAAATGTGTGGATAGGCAGAGGAAAGAAATTTTTGAAGTTGTGATCGAATTTGCAAAACATGATGACCAGTAAAAGGAATACAAAAAATATATAACCTTTTTCAAGCAAGTATGAACTTTATCACGAGAATTATACATTTTGTCAAGGAATGATTTGATACAACTATCCTCAGGTGTTGCAGGATAACCATTAAGAGAGAAGGTTTTCTTGAACTTTTCCATTTCCGAATGGAAAAATACATAAGAAGAGCAAATGTTGAAATAACGAGAGAGATAAGTGAGAAAAGTAAACCTTTCTTGTACAGCATTGGAATAAAACTGTCAAAATTGGTAAACAATCCCGTAGAGGTAGATTTATGATGAACCGTGGTAGTGAAAGAACCGTTACAATGAATGACTTTGATGTCTAGAAAAGTTAGGCACAAATTTCCTTCAAGCTCATGACTAAATTGAATGTTGTGGTGTTTCGAGTTTAGATAGGAAAGTAAAGGAATAACATGGTCGTGTGATGTGAAAATAAGAAAACAATCATCAACATACCGACGGTAGAATATAGGCTTAAAAACAGAAGGGCAGTCAGCTAACCAGGATTTTTCATGAAAAGATAGGAATATATTAGCAAACAATCGGCCTAAGGGTGAACCCATTGCTACACCATCAACCTGCTTGTATAAAACATCATCAAATAAAAAATGGCAATTTTTCACAGAAAGGTTTAACTATTAATATAATTATTAGCAAATGCTTTGCTATTGCTACACACTATCATGCCATCTCTTGTGATCAATTTAAAGAACTCTTAAACCTCTCTATAGAAGAATTGAATGCTGAACAAGACAACATGAAAAGACAAAGCAACCCCTGAGTAAGTTATTATATATGTTTAATTTAAAGGGTATGAGCAACAAAAAATTTTATTGCTTCATCTGAAAGAGCATAAAAAATAAGCCAATTGGCCGTTTAATGCTCTACTCTATCTCATCTAGTTCCGAAGTTATACGCAAAAATGTGCAAAATATGAATTGTTGATTCAGCACAATGTGTGACGTCATTAGCTGGGTAAACATGTTTACTGAATACTAAACTGAAGCATAGCTCAGTTATTATGGGCCCAAATCAAATGAAATTTTGGGTACTGATTGTACATGATGAGACACATTGAAAAACACTTCTAATTTTGTTGCCAAGGTAACAATGTCGTTCCAAGGCCCCTAGCGCCAATTTTATAAAACAGCTTTATTCATGGTACTTATAAGAATAAAATAATATCAGAAGTATGTGTACCATACCTATGCATGCCAAAAGTTTACTTGCATGATAATAATTCGAAAATGACATACCCATTGATAAATGCAACTAGTTATTCAAAATCAGTGTAAGGGGCCTGGGAACGACTGTGTTGTCTTGACAACAAAATTAGAGGTATTTTCCTATGCGTCTCATCATGTACTATCTGTATGCAAAATTTCATTTGATTTGAGCTGATAATAACTGAGCCATTGCTATTCAATAAACATACTTACCCAGCTAATGACGTCACACATTGTGCTGAATCAGCAATTTATATTTTGCAGATTTTTGCGTATAACTTCGGAACCAGATGAGATAGAATAGAGTGTTAAACGGCCAATCGGCTTATTTTTCATGCTCTTTCAGATGAAGCAATAAAATTTTTTGTTGCTCATACCCTTTAATCCCCATTCAAGGTATACTATGTAGTAATAGAGTATCTCTTATAATCAGTGGTTTTAACTCTAAAGATATGTTTCATTACAGATTTAATACATGTAGTGATAATTACTGTATCACAACAATAATTTTTGCTGTGTTAAATCTAAAATACATTTTATTAATAGTGTCATGAATGAAGTCAGTGATGATGAAAGTGTTGGGCTAGAGGATGACATTTTCAAAATGGTGACTGAAGATGCAAAACATGAGACAGATGTGTGAACCTGCAACAACAGTCACATTCAACCACTGAATGTCCTGTCAAAGTATATGAAATAATAATTAAACATATTAAAGATATATATGTTAATAACATTTTAGTACTTCAATAAGGATTGGAATTACAGAATAATTTAATATAATACAGCATTTAATATGATATTTTCAGTGTATTGATCATCAATAACCCATTAAGCTGCAATGCATGTGCCCAAAATGCACCCTACTAATGTACTATTGCATTACTAGTCTGTCCAATGCCAGACAATTTTACTTGGTCTTGCAATTAGCTCTTTAATTCTCTTTAATGGGTGAATGAGCTTAATTCAGTTGTATACGTGTATAGAATGATATATCTGTAAAGCTTCAAGATGTACTAGTGCCGATCCAGACAAAGCTTTATATATTTTAGTATTAAATATTGCAGCTGGGTTATAGCCCGGCCCCAAATATTGTTCTCAACAGTTGGATATTTATTTATTTATTTCACTTTGCCAAGTAACATTGAACATTTAACAGTATATTTACAACAACATATAATATGTTGTCTATTAGCAGGGTGTATGTATGCTACAGTTTTCAATGACCCATTGGGCCACAATGTGCCACAGCTTAAGGTGGCTCCCTACAGTTCTCTAAAATTCTAGGTATTTTGAGTAATGTTCGCTTTGAACCGAATTTATATTAGATACACTTAAGACAAGGCAATATGATCATTTCCAGGAAAGCTCAGAAGCTGTGTGCTGTCCATTTATGAACAAATTAAAACAGTGTTCGTGTTGCCATGGCAACCATGATGTTTAATCTTTTGCACTTTTATTGTCTAATTTCACAATAAATTGACAATATCTATATTTTCCTTCGGTGAATTTCTCTGAAATTTTTTTTGAAGATTTATGGCCCATAAAGGAAAAACATATCAAAATTTGAAGGGAATTTACAAATAAGTTTTCGAGATATTCGTGAATGACGGTTACAGAAAAAGTTATTTGTAGAATTTCTTAAAATTTGGATATGTTGTACCACTCGTCTTGTATAACAAAAATACAAAGTTTAAAAAAATTTCACCGAAGAAAACACGAGAAAATCATCGCTAAAATCGGCGTGGCCAGCATGAAAAAAAATCGACTCGACATGAGCACGATCTGCGCATGCGTGTAAATTGTAGCGTGTGATTTATAGTGATTTCAACTTTTTGGCTTACAATACATACGAAAACAGATATTTCTGACTTGTTTGACATGAAAATAAAATATTAATCTTGAAAATACTAATAAAAAACACTATTATACGCATTGTATTAAATCCAGTGTTAGTTTACATTTGTTTTTGTTGTTAAAATCGGTGTGAAAACTTTTCAAAACATCGAACTACAAGTTTAACTTTTCATATAAAACAACTCATAACTGTTTTATCTGATTTAGCAGATAAAACGATACCTGTGAATTGAATTGATTGACAGAACTTACATAAGTTTCGGCGACAGTTCACTACTGTTCAAGAGTTAATAGAAGACAGTATCATTTCAGTTTGACAGTTCGCAACACAACAAGTTGAAAATTTTGAGCAATATGAAAGACAATATTGAACGTAAATACGTAAAAACACACTAAAATATTGGCTAAACTAGTTAAGAGTGGATGTCCACAAAAATCGAAGAATAAGTGGCCAAAGCCCAAAAATCAATTTCGCTCATTTTTTCCCCATATGTAGCCCAATGTGTCTTGAGATGTTCTGTATACTCTATGAAGTCATGCGCTTGCTTATTATTGAGAAAATAAGGATATACAGTAACCCATACGAAATCGCCATTTTAGTTGTAAAATATGCATGATTTTGGGAGACAAAATTTGTTACTAAAATTGACTCGTACCGAGTTAAAATGGCCCGAATCGTTTTCCTTGACAAGTAATTACTCAGTATACTGATTTTTAGAAAATTTAACGTACGATTTGTACACCAAATAATCTATACTTTCAGAAATATATTCTTACTCTACCAAAACTGTCCAACATTGGACACTTGTTTTAAACATGCGATAAAGCTTCAAATCATTTAAGATTACCACTGTGTACTCTCCAAGTTTCTGGCTTTCAAATGATGTAAAATTTTCTTTTGGCAAATAAATAGGTGCGGAATTACAGATCGGCGAATTTTCATCAATCTCATGTTTTCTGACCTGCTGAGGTCATTACTTTCTCACTTTGCATATCAGTCACTGTTTACTTCCGATATTAAATACACTTCAATGCCAAGTCTTACCTTATTCTCACTGACTTTAGGTTTAACAGAAGTTCCCATAATTTATCCATTATATTGTATTTGCATAAAAGTCGGGCAAAACTCAGCACGACAACATTAATGTATAAACAGACCGACGATTGTAATTAATAACATACAGTTCTGCATGAGCCGAGTGTATAAATCATATTAAACAAAGTTAAATCCGATTGTAAACATCTTTAATGTTTCTTCGATCATCTATATTTACATATTTACTACCATTCTGGCAAATACCACGACATATTATGAAAGTAAACAAACAGCGATGAAAAATGTTATTAATAGGTTATGAATTTAAAATAGCCTAAAACAGTTATTAATAGATTAAAGATGCTGTAAATTTTGTAATGTAAACAAATGCTTTGTTTCCAAAATTTAGGCAATGTTTATATCTGCGGGTCCCCCTTTATTTTGAGCAGAATTGTTATTAACTCATTCAATAACAAAGTTTAGAGAGTTGTATAGTAATAATATTTGCTTAGGTATAATATCTGTTTACATGAAGGTACACAGAAAATGTGTTACACTGAATTCTTCACTTAATTCTTAATTAGTCGGTATTTTTTATTACAAATGACGTTTTAAACAAACTATCATTACCCCGCCCACCTATTTCACTGCAGCAAATTGCCTAAGTGAGAAGTGTTTGATGAAAGTAGTTTTACTAATAATGGAAGCATGTTGCTCGTTTAAGTCTGTCGTCGGTAGTTCTTGCGGTTTCGATGCCAAGGATCGAAAACGTCAGACCCAAATTATTCCTTTACTGTCATGTTCAAAGAATATCTCGAGGCATTTGTTCTCTCATAGCTTTTCGGGGGTTAAGGATGAGATTGATCTCATTTTGTCTCGGGTGGCGTGGTTTGACAAGCCCAGAGAAAGCATCGAGTCAATGACAATTTGTCCCCATCACCGTGCAGTCCTAGGCATAAGTTGGACAAGAGGCGGTAGTACTAGGTGTAGAGTTCCGCAGGCGATTTCAGGACATGGCAAATCCAGAGACACGTGGCCAAAAGGCGACCGAGGTATTTGGAAGCAGGAGTCGAAAATGATATTGTGTAATACAGGAGTGTTTGTCGCCGCTGGATCAGGTAATTGTGTTTATCTTTGAGCCAGGATTGTTGGTCAGGGCGGGCTGCAAAAACCTAGGTGGGGCCAATGTTCACTTATTTTTATAGAATTAATTTTCTCTTCGGGGCGGGGGGCACAATTTTACCAGAGAGGGGGTGCGACCCCCGCCCTGGCTATACCTCTGTTTCTCGATAAGGTGTTTCTTTCATTGTAGAGCGGGAGAAGAAGTGTGTATATACGTGTATCCGTTAATATTTCAGCTATTTGCAAAAAGTGCCGGGGAGTATTGAAGGACTTGGGAAATGGGACATCAGAGTCAGTGGTACAAGAATTGGGAGAAGAAATGGAAAAGCTAGTATTGGTAAAAATATGATAGTGGGCGTAATAGCAAATCAAGCTGTCGCTAGCAATTTATGTAAAATTCTGTTCTTAATTCTACGACGTCAGTCTTATTGTGATTTAAATTTAACAGGACGAAGAAGTTACCTGTACAGCAGCTGAAAAGAGTCCAGAATTGCACTACGCGCAAAATGTTACCGCATTTGACACCCCATACACAGCTTATACGCCATCTGATTTCTCGCTTCTAACAGAAACCGACCCAAAACAAATTCCGAGAGACCTTCTTAATTCGTTTCTTGCTGCAAGGGACGTCAGCCCTATAAGAGCACAACTGACCGTGCCTTGGGAAGAAGCTTCGCAGAGAACCAAGCGACGCCATGTCCGTAAAGCGAAACAAGTTGTCTTCGCAGTTTTAGAGGAAATTGCCCCAGCAAGCTCGAAAATGTTGCTTCAATCTGTACAATCAACCGCAGAAGACGACGGGAGTGTTGATAAGACACTAATGGAATCCCTTGTCGAGTGTTACAATAATGCAAGTCATTGGAGCACAAGAAGGCAGATCTTATCAATCATGGCCGACAAAGTGTCCTTCTCAATCCTGAAAAATTGGATTCCTGGACTCACTAATTACAGGTTCAATGTGGCTCGTCATCACACATTGCTACATGGGAGGGGTTCTCCAGTTGCCATTGGAAAGGCCACACGTGTCCACATCTCAGCTGAGAAACTTGACCATTTTCTAACGTTTATAACCAGCAGTCAAATCATTCAAGATTTGCCATTTGGAGAAAAGACTGTGAAGCTATCTAGTGGTACGAAAATTACAGTTCCCAATGTTGTTCGCACCCTTGTACCTGAACAGGTGGTGCAGCAATACCAGAGCTATTGCCAGGACACTGGATTTGACCCTATGAGTCGCAGTAGTCTATGCAGAATTTTGAATGTATGCAGTGCTTCTATAAGGAAATCATTACAAGGACTGGACTACTTTACTGCAGATGGTGCAAAAGCCTTCGATGACGTTCAAGAAGTAATTGAGAAGCTAGGCCATGAATATGGGCGAGGTCACACTTGGGTGAAGAACATGAATAGAAAATTGAAAACTGCCAAACGTTATTTGAAAAGTGACTACAAGGTATGTGAAATAATCGGTTATCTTCTTCTTTTCTGAAAATTCAAAATTTCTAACTGCGAATTTTTTTTTATTTTTCAGGTACATGTTTCGACCAGCTCGCGTGTGGCTGACCACTGCAGGCCATTTGCTCTGAGCGATGCAAGTGATGGAGACTTCGTCACTGAATGTGATCATGAACATGACCTAAAATGTGACAGGTGTGAGTTGATCCCTTTTATTTTCGAAGAAGTTGAATCAAGTTTGAAAGATTTATTAGCCATCGACAATGAAGAGAGGAACGAAATGGAATATTTAATTACTCAATCCAAGAAGAATATAATGGCCTGGAAAGCTCACCTATTACGTGACATCAACCAAGATGAAGCTCGGCTGAACCTCCTTCGTGATCTCGACTCGGCCTCAGTTCTAGTTGTTTTAGATTGGGCAATGAAATTTTTGCCAAGAAAATACCGTGAAAGCCAATCCGATTGGTTTGGAAAGCGTGGTATTTCATGGCACATTGCCGTGGCTATGACCAAGCGAAAGGATTGTTTGGAGTTGTTGACGTTTGTCCATGCTTTCCAAAGCTGCACCCAAGACAGCCCTACAGTACTAGCGATAATCGATGTTGTTGTTAACCAACTTAAGTCTGAGAGGCCTGAAATCAAGCAGATTTTCTTTCGTCAGGACAACGCTGGGTGCTACCATAGTGCATTAAACTTACTGGCCATGAAACAGGTTGCAACAAAATACGAGGTAGAATTAAGAGTCGATTTTTCGGACCCTCAAGGTGGTAAAGGGGCTTGTAACCGAAAAGCTGCCACTATCAAAAACAAAATAAAAGCGTACCTTAACTCTGGCAACGACGTGGAAACCGCCAAGCAAATGAAGATGGCTATAGAATCACGAAGTGGCATCGAAGGTGTAAGAGTCATGCTCTGTGACACCCCTTCCGTACCTACGTTAGAGCCATTAAAATGGGAAGGTGTAAGTTTTGTTAACAACATTTCATATTGCGAGAATGGCATGAAAGTGTGGCGAGAATACAATATTGGCCAGGGAAAGTTTCGAGAATGGAGTGAATTCAATCTGCCTGAAACAATTTCCATTCCACACATTAACATCAATGAAGGTCCGACTTCTCCCAAAGCTACGTTCACGGATGTGAAAGCAAGAAAGATACCCCCAGCGAAACCTTCGCACAGTGCAAATCAACCTGAAGTAGATGGCAGCTCCAATTCAGATGTTGAAGAAGAAACTTCTCAAGGGTCTCAGTTATTTCCGTGTCCAGAAAACGGTTGCGTTAAGTCGTTCCAACGATTTTCAAACCTTGAAAACCACCTTGATTTCGGAAAGCATAAGTATGCACTGGAACGCGAAACATTTCTTGATAAAGCAATGCTATCATACGCGACCAAACTTGACAAAAGAGATATATCGCTTGGGTGTCAGACGTCGGACGACCTAAGTTCTTGCCGCGCCCTAGATCCTCTGCCAAAAGGTTGGGCGCTGAAGTTTTCAACAGTACTGAGAAAGAGATTTAGTGAGAATCAAAAGCTTTACCTATGTAAGTTATTCGATGTTGGGGAACAAACCGGCCACAAGGTAGATGCTAACAACGTTTCTAAATCGATGAGAAAAGCACGCAAGGTCGATGGCTCCTTTTTGTTTGATGCAAGCGAGTACCTCACAGCAAAGCAAATCGCAAGTTTTTTCTCTCGCCTTGCAAGAAAGAGGAGAGCGGTTCAAGTTGGCGAATCAAGGCTAGAGGGAGAGGAAGAGGAATTAGAAGCGCAACTAGAAGAGGAAGGCATTGAAAACCTTGCCACAAATATCATCAACGAAGTAGGTCTAATTCATCCCATCATGTTTGATACCTACGATCTTTGTGATTTAGCAACAGGCTCGAAGTTCTCAAAATTCTCGATATCGATGTTGCAAGAAATATGCACATTTTATGACTTAGACACTTCCTTTATTAAGGCAAAGAGGAAGAAGCCTTATATCGAAATACTAACAAATTTTATTGGTAACTGCACCTGCCAAGGGTAAAGCAGCAAAACCTGCCATGCCTCTCAGAATTAGGTAACATCTGTACCAGCGTTTACTTTTACAGTAAGTAAACATGCAGTAATGAAGGAAGAAATTAACTATATACTGTTTGCAAATTTAAAAGTACTTTGTTTTACAGATATTTCACATTTAGCTCCATGTATGAACAACGATGAACTGCGAAGGTCCAAAATATTGGTCTTCAAGTCTTTGTAAACTTAAGTTGATATCCGTTACTTCCCAATAATTTCAGTCAACGAATAAGTGAACAACTCTTACCGTTGCAAGTAAAAACTGCGATCCTATGAAAACAGCATCAATTACATTGATCATTGCATGAGACAGATAAACACGAATATTAATGATTTGAATATTAGAAAACGACCGTTAAAAGGGACTGGTTGGAGTTGAACAGTAACGCATGCAGCAAACGATTACGCAAAAGGTTATGATATATTCATTGACATTGGTAACATAGAATTAGGTAAGAAATATCATTTTTATATGAGTCCGGTTATACCGAGACGTTTCGGCTGGGGGCAGGGTGAGAGGGCTGGGGAAGAATATTTCTGTTTGTTCATAATTATGCAGTTTATGTGTACAGCTTCTCAAGATTAAATCCGAATAAAATTAGCACTTGCAAAACATTTCATTTCGCGATCAACCACGAAACTTGTAATGTGGCGATTCTGTTGATTTTCTTACTTTGTTTTCAAGAAAGGTCATGCATATAGAGTTAGAGAAAATGAATATTTTCTGTTTCTAAAAACAATCATAAAGTTGAGAAATTATACTCAATTCAAACGGAAAATGTCAAATTTCGTTGCCTCAGCTTTAGGCCAGATAAAAAAATAGTTGGTTTATAGCGTCCTTAGCTTTTGCCAAAAAGTGGGCGGGCGGGCGCTTTAAATTTTTACTAATTTTTAACGCCTTGGTTTTAGGTCCGAAACTGGATTTTCTTGCGCAGTACAGATATTTTTTTATATATTTCAAAATATGATTCATACCGTCATTTTCGCACGCAATTTCGCAACTTATTAACACAATTGACTACAATCAACAGAAATACATATATTAGAGCCCGTTCATCAATAAAAGTTGGGTTTTTTAAAATAAAAAAATTTTAAAAAATCCTAAGCGGGGCCTTTTTTGTGGGCGGGCGAGGACGCTAACCAACAATTTTTTTTATGTGGCCTTAATCCGTATTTTAATAGTATTAGCATAGTCGCTACTCCAGCTAGCTTTCTCGTATGAACGTAAATATGCAATCCGGCCTTACGTCTCAGACTCAAATGTATTTCATGCTTATATCGTTAATGGTTTTAAAAAATTTAATAAGCTGTTAAAATGAAATATTTTTTAAAGTTACAAAAATTCAAATCAGGAATGTCCACGCCCATTTGATCATAACCTATTAATAATCTCCTTTATTTGCTTTTTGTTTACTTTAATATGTCGTGATATTCGCTGGATCGGTAGTAAAAATGCGAATATTGTTTGCAATCGTATCGAATTGTAAAGTTAAGATGATCACAGAAACATTACAGTAAAGATGATTACAATCGGATTTAACTTCGTTTAGTATGATTTATACAGAAAGCACTGCCACAGAAGTATTATATATTATTTATGTTATTACTTACAATCGTGTTTTGCCCAACTTTTATGCAAATATAACATAATGGGAGCTTCTACTAAACCAAACGTCAGTGAGAATAAGGTAAGACATGGCATTGAAGTGCATTAATTAATATCGGGAGTAGAAAGTGACTTGAAATGCAGTGAGAAATTTGACGTCAGAAGGTCAAAAACATGCGAATTCTCCGATCTGTAATTCCGCACCTATTTATTTGCCAAAAGAAAATTTTATATCATTTGAAAGCCAGAAATTTGGAGAGTAAATAGTGGTAATCTTAAATGATTTGAAGCTTTATCGCATGTTTAAAACCAGTGTCCAATGTTGGACAGCTTTGGTAGAGTAAGAATATATCTATGAGAGTAAAGGTTATTTAGTGTACAAATCGTACGTTAAATTTCCTAAAAATCAGCATACTGAATAAATACTTTACAAGGAAAACGATTCGGGCCATTTTAACTCGGTACGAGTCAATTTTAGTAACATATTTTGTCTCCCAAAACCATGCATATTTTGCAATTAAAATGGCGATTTCGTAGGGGTCACGGTAAATCCTTATTTTCTCAATAATAAGCAAGCATATGACTTCATAGATTATAAGGTACATCTCAAGACACATTAGACTACGTATGGGGAAAAAATGAGCGAAATCGATTTTTGAGCTTTGGCCACGGAAATACGAATATGTTTGATTTTTACTGACATTCACTCTTAAACAGTTACTGTTAGACTGGCTACAATTTGCTGCTCTTGTCACATGAACATTTCTTGGTTGTTTGCTATTAAAACCACTTTCGTCCTTGCTATTGAATTCTTGAACCTAAATCATTAGCTGTAGGAAAAGAAAATTAAAAGGTAGGTTTAATCATTAATTAGATTGATATTTGAGAGGTCTTAGACTTTTACATCAAAATTATTGAGTAGAACTTTATAAACATTTATTAGACCTAACCAAGAATGACAGTGAGAAAAGCAACTATAGGTCACTGGCAGGAATTGAACCTGCAGCCATGCTGCAGTGCTGGACTACTTAGGCCTGTTCATGCATTACTGTATATTACATATATACTAATTAAGGTACTATATATACATATATCATACTAAAAAGGTACTGCCATGACCCTAACCCA
>CACRXK020008213.1:0-21261 GCA_902702795.2 Paramuricea clavata
CCCCCAATTATCGATTTTTCTATGCCAATGATCTATACACATTTAAATATGTATAATATTGAAAACTACATACCATAACGATTCTTGTTCAATTTTTATTAAGGCAACAATGGACAATGCTACTCAGATTCAAGAGCTAAGAACGGATGGGTACATTCAAAAGGTTCAAGAAATACAAGCATGTCCGTATGTACATTTAATGTGAAACCCTCCATCGCTCGAAATTATTTTTGAACCACTAGCATAAGTCGGTCATGTAATAGAGGCTTACCTTGTCATAGTTTAAGATAACGCTTGATGATATATATGTGTATTTTTTATCCAATCATATAGATCTGAAAAACAGAAGAAGGCAAAGCGTGTGGAATTTGGAATAACTGAAAAAGGAGGGGCGTTTGACGGACTGAAGTGTTTCAGTGGGAACAAGTAAGTGATGCATCATTAATACCTGGAAAAGACGAGCTGGTAGAGACGGTAGTCCTAACCTACTTTCTTTTGCAGCAAAACACCAATTGAAATACTTCACACGATACTCCTTGGACCTGTGAAGTATTTGCTCACCAATACAATACAATCTTTAAATCAATGACAGAAAGACCGGCTGCATGCAAAAATCTCCTCATTTGACATGTGCGCATTTCCAGCTAAAATAAGGGGAATATCACAAGGAATTATGGTTCCTACGTTGGAAGGGATTTCAATATCTGCACTGATTCCAAATCACCCACTGAAGTCACTATTTATTGTTGGCTCACCCAATGATAATTTCTTACTATACAGTAAGTAAAAAGTAATATGAGATTTTTACCTTGTAATTATACGAGCTTACAGGCATCAGAAAAGCTAATGAAGGCAGCTGAAGATCCAAAAATGCAGCAGTTTATCAACAATACAGCCAAAAAAGATAGCCTCAAGAGCAAGACAATATACCAATCTGGATGTCTACGAAAAGTTAAACTACTTACTTTAACCCATTTCTAACCCAAGCTTACATGAATCACAAAACTTATAAGATGATCTAACCCCTTCGTTCTGTTAATGGCTGAATAACATTTTTTTGTTTATGAACAGAGTTACATAGTCGGCTACTCATATGTCCATTAGCTAGTGTGTCTCAATGTTTATGATGAACAGCAGGCAATATATACAATGTTACCAACCAACCAGTAGGGAAGTAAACAGCTTTGCAATCATGTACATTCATGGATTCGATTCGTGCAATCTTTGACAGACCATTTCGACGGGCTTGCCAAAATTGTTCAAATCCATGACTACAAAAGCTAATTTACCAATCGATCATTAGACAAACACACAATATTTATATTTGATATTAATTAATTAATTTTGTAGGGAGTGTATGTAAAGGGTAAACTTCAGAGCAGGGCACTAAATCAGTGCTTCCCTGCAGCAATAATTGAGAAAACTGGGCACATTGGTGAAGAACCCTGCATACTTTTCAATGGAGTAGTAAGTGAGAACCTAACACTGGTCAACTCAGAAACACCAGTTGTATATGTGGATAACAGCCAACAGGTTTGTTATAATTTTGACAAAATCTAGTATGTAACATATCATTTGGAAGCATGTTGAGACTACGTACCAGTGCTGCCAGTTTTAATTGGAGTAAATGATGTGAATATTTCCCAATCCTGCTTTGAGTAATCTCTATGTTCACCTATCTATAATCAATGATAAATAAATGCCCTTTTTCATAGGATCAAGTTAAATTTATGATACCATACAAGGAGTTTATTACTATTACATTTCATTGCAGCATCATATTGGGATTTTCAAGAAGGGTTTTCAAATGGAGGGACATGAAGATTCTTTGGTGGGATTGAGAAGATGGAATTCTGTAAAAATGAACCCCAAGAGATCATTATGGGAAGTTTCCAGTGCCCCAAAGTGAAGAGAATAAATGAGATAACATAATTCCTTCCAACAGTGTTCTAGATCAGCTTTGCCTTGTGCATGATTGTTCTGGTGCAAATTGTTCTTTTGCTGAATCTGAAACAACCACAAGGATTGAGAGAGAATCAGTGACCAAGGTGAAATATTCTTTATATACATGATCCAGACCACACCACTTATCTTTTGATCAAGTTTTATCTTGGAGAAACATTAAAATACTTTCAAACACTCATTAATAATTCATAAGCCAATTGGCAAATCATGTCAACCATAATATATCACATGCAGTGGCTTTAAACCTGATAAAACACTCCTAATTAGTATTCTTTATATGAAGAATACTAATAAGGCAGTATCTATTGTAGTCATGTCCTCATTAGTATTTTTTATATAAAGAATGCTAATAAAGCAGTAAATCTATTGAATTTGTAGTCGTGTTTGAAGCCGTTTAATAAACTCGCAGGTCGTGTTTTATTAGGTCTAAAGCCACTCGTGCTGCACGCTCCTTTAAACCTGATAAAACACTCCTGCTCATTTATTAAACACTACTTATATTGCATGAATTAGCTTACAATATTTCTGAAAATTGGTCTGATCCGATATTCTACTAAATCATGTACAATTATAGCAATTGAGTTGAATTGGCCCAGATGTTGCATGGCCTGCCTTACAAGCCACTGAGAATTTAATAAAACATGTGAACTTGTAGTACATGCGAAACAAATGATGCAAGTTGTTTTATTTAAATCCAGTGTTATCATCAATTGTACTAATTGTACATGCACGTGTCTACAAAATTTTTGGCAGTGTCTCTTGTTAACACATTAACTGGCAATCCAGCAAATCAGCTCACATGATAAGTGCACCTACCTTTTTACCATTTTACTTGCCAATAGAAGAGTACTGCCAGTTAATGCCTTAACGATTGTATCTATGTTTCAACTACATTTTAACTCTTTCCTGACAGGTTGGTTTCGCATTACATTTCGATTCAATTTTTCTAATATAAATATCTCGGCGAGTATTTACCCCCCTTTTAAATAAATGCCACCATTGAAATCCTCATAAAATAACCTTTCGAACGGGGGGTCAAGTGCCGTCAAAACATTACACAAAGCGAAAAAATCATATATTTACTCACCGCTTGGCCAAAGATTCTAAATTTCATATCCACAAGATCTTGAATACCCCTTGAACCTTTCGTCATTTGCTAAACGGCTATACGTGTAAAATACTCTCTGTATTCAAGCACTTTCGTGTAGAAAGTTTCGTATGTATACGCCGACTAGAAATATTTATTTTGAATTTTTCAAGATATCGGGTTTTACTCGCACTTGCGTACATTGCGCAATAATTGGCCAATAAGAAGCTCCTTTGGCCGGGATGACGTCAAACTCACACGTGTAGGTGCAATTTGACCTTGCGAATCCATTTCTGGCCTTTCCAGGGTCTTACGATACAAACGCCGCATTGTTTTGACGGGTTTCAGTCGTATTTCCGGTTGGGATTAATTCACTTCGAGCTCACAGTCGGACAAGAAATGGAAATATATTGATAAAAGATACAGATTTGTAGATTCAGGGTTGCAAATAACACTCCAAAAACACTATTTAATGGGGATTCGAACAAGACTATTACAAAGACGATATGTTCGATGGGGCCGAAGTTATTTTCGGCAAAAGGTATGGCTAGTCTATAATAATCTGTATTTTTGTTCAGACAATTGCGTAATTTGATACAATATGATCGTTTTGACTTTCAAAGGCCCATAAATCGTTACAATACTAATAATGACTATAACTATCGTTTGGAACTAGTTGATATTTTATTTCTGAATCGAATGGTGGTAATTCTGTCTTCATAGCATGCACTGAACCGAAAGTATGAAATTTCGAGCCGTCGCGATCGACGCGAATTGGGCCTGTTGAGAAAGAGTTAAAAAGTGCTGCCATAGTTTTCTGCTGTCATTGCAAGTCTCCAGCGTGGTGTCACATGTGGTGTCACAATAATTTCAACGTTGGTGGACTCCAGACATTACTAAAAACCGCTTAGTATTCCGTCTTTCAAACATTGAACCAACCTCGTTCCCAGGGCTCTAGTGTGATGATGAGGGGAGAGACGAGGAAGCCCTGGTCTGGGCCGGTCAATTTTGCATTCTGTTGGCTAACACCATATTGTCTAAAAATAACTGAACTTGACAGTTAACAATAACAATTCAACATTTGTATTTTTATGATTCTTGACTTATGTGTAGAAGTATGTTTTGCAAAATAATCTTTCAAAGTAAAACGTTTTCCAGACTGCACGATTTATTTTTGCCTCGGCCGGTTACAAAACTCAAAAGCTGTGTCGACGTGAGCTGTGATGTTTCCTGACAAAACAAGAAACGTCTACTATTATTTACTATTTATTTTCCTTGTACAGTATTTATGTTAATGTAGTGCAGATGTCTGATGAAATACTATGCGTATTGCATTGTAGTAATATTTTAATTTACAATATTCTTGCTGATCGACAAATAAAAGCAAGACAAACAATTAAATGAAACTACGAAATTAATTTAGGACCTGTTTTAAAACTTAATAGCTCTACGCCTAGGCCGATGTAGTCTCTACAAGATTTGTCACTCCACCGAGTTTTACAGTTTCAGAATACCCCGAATACCTGAAAATTGCGACTATACGATAAAATAAAACAAAGATTGTGAATATGGGGATAACATTTGTAGGCAAGCATTGCTCCTGAACGGCAAGTGTTGGTGTCCGGCGAAACAAATCGTTATTGCTCTGTCACGCGTGGTGTAAGACGTGCTTTATATTGCTCTGCTAAAATCTAACATATTTATTCAAAATTCGAAATTTCTTTATGGGATTGTATTACTAAAGCAACTTTGATTTGCCAGCAAAATGTTGTGGTAATAATCGAGGTCGTGGCAGTTGTTTTCATTCGACGTCTCTCATAATATCTCACTTTCAAATCAAGATGGCTACTGAAATTAGTCGCGAAACTAGAAGCCGGTCGGAAGCAAGGAAGGAGTTTGATAGTTATGTTCAATCAGAAGCTTTTGTATCCTTACTTGATGATGCTATATCCAAGCAGTTTCAAAAGTTTTTCTCTTCTGAAGATTTTAAAAAAATGTTGGTGGCAACTACAACGTCTGTGGTTTCTACAGTCGTTAAAGAATCTGTACACGTCTCTCTGGACGAAGTGATTTGGGAAAATGTTATGCCTTTAAAGAAGCAAATTGAAGGTTTATCTGCGCAGCTGAACAAAGTTAAAATGTATGCAAACGAGAATGAACAGTATTCGAGGCGCTGCAATATTCGTATTTTTGGACTTCCAGAGCTTGAAGATGAAAACTGCTATGAAGTCGTTACTGAATTTTGCAAGACGAAGCTTGGCTATAACCTTGAGCTACGTGAAATTGACAGGACACATCGTGTGGGAAGACTAAGGCATGGCAAACAACGAGCTATTATCGTCGAATTCTGTTCTTATCAAAGCAAGATTAAAGTCATGAAGTGCAAAAAAATCTCAAGGGAACTTCAATATATGTCAATGAAGATCTGACTTTTTTTAATAAAGAATTGTTTAATTATGCACGTACTAATCTGAAAGACCTTCCCGTCTGGTCAACAGATGGAAAAGTTTTGATAAAACAACAAAGTGGGCGTATTGTTAGAGCTAAAACCAAAGGTGGATTAAGGGATAATTAATTGCTGGCAAACACATTATAACACAGTATATAATTGTACTATTATTACTTTCTTGAGTGTCGAGTGCTAAATTCCATATTATATAGTAATACTATATACTTATTTATTTCATATTTTGTTTAGTACGACTTCTTGGCAGCTTGAGGTAAGTGATTTCAACTATTAAATGGGGGTTAGCTTGGAAGTCTACAGAGCAGCTGTCGGGTTATTTAATGGGAAAATGGTTTGTATATATTATAAGGTGTTCAATTCATGTGTGTTGTCGTTAATCAATCTATTGTGTGGATGCAAAATTACGCTAATCGTACTATTTAGTCTATTAATTTTACTCTCTGGTATTGAATTGAATTTTATTTGATTTAGCACCACATTACATAAAAATTACAACACAACAAATATACAAAAAATTAGAAATTTAACATGTTGGTGACAAGGAAGCCCAAAACGAAACCACAAGGCTTATATAAATTTAGGCTCCCTTTAAATGTACACCATATATATAAAAAACACAATTAGGCCTAATAAATTATGAAATGCAGACGTGCTTCAGCTTGCAGACTAATATCATTACATCATAATTATTAATAAATTGAACACAAATACTGTTTAAGTCTTTTCTTAAATAAAATAGAGGACACAATATCAACCAGATCATGAGGAAGAGAGTTAAAAAATTTTGGACCTTGAAAGCGCACCGAAAATTGTCTGATATTTGTCCTACATGAAGGTACATGATACTTGGAGGAGTTTCTTGTATTAAAAGTGTGAGTTTGATCATTTTTTAAAAACATGTTGTCAAATCGTTCTGGTAAAAGTGAAGATTTATGATGAAACATAAATTGACCAAGTTGTAGCATACAAATATCATTCAGTTTTAATAAGCCAAGCTTCTTAAATATAGGGCTAGTATGTGCATCGAATGCGCTTTTATTCAGTATTCTAATTACACGTTTCTGCAGTAATTCAATGCGACGAATATTAGTATGATACGTTAGTCCCCAAACAATAACACAATATTGTAGGTAAGGATAAATCATCGAATAGTACAATATACGTAGAGACTCTAGTGGCAGACAGAAACTAGCTTTATAAATTACACCAATAGATTTTGATATTTTGTTAGCAATATGCGAAAAATGCGATTTCCAACTCAGATTTTCATCCAGAATAACTCCCAAAAACACAGTTTCCTTGACTTGTTCAATACACTTATTATTAATAAATAGTTGTATATCCAGGCAATTTTTTTTGTCTAGGTTTAAATACCATAAATTTCGTTTTTTCCGTATTAAGCGACAATTTATTTGCTTGAAACCAATCAGACAGTTTTTCCAATTCATTATTCAAAGAATCGATTACATATTGGGGGTCTTTATGTGAAAAAAAAATGTTTGTGTCATCAGCAAATAAAATTGTTTCAACTAATTGTGACACATTGCAAATATCATTAATATAAAGTAAAAAGAATAAAGGGCCAAGGATAGAACCCTGAGGCACCCCACAGCAAACAGCACTAGGAGATGAACAATGTTCATTAAATTGAACAAATTGGGTTCTATTGGTAAAATAACTTTTTATCCATTGCAATGGCAAGCCGCAAATTCCGTAATGTTTCAACTTATCAAATAGAATCTCATGATTGACAGTATCAAAGGCTTTAGATAAATCCAGGAAAATCGCCACAGAAGTTTCTTTTCTGTCAATCGCGTCTGAAATCTTGTCATATAAATCGATCAAAGCAAGTGAAGTTGAATGATTTTTGCAAAATCCGTATTGATTATCATGTAATATCTTAAATTTATCGAGATATGCCAATAAACGATTATACATAGCCCTTTCAAGAAACTTTGAAAAACATGGAAGTATAGATACTGGTCTATAATTTGAGAATATTGCACGATCACCTGCTTTAAATAAGGGAATTACACATGCAATTTTCATATCATCAGGGACAATGCCACTAGCAATGGATAAGTTAAGTATATGAGAAAGTGGTTCTGCAATGATATTAATAAACTGTTTAATTATTGACATAGGAATTTTATCATAACCAGCAGTTTTATTTGATTGAAATGATTTAGCAATTTCAACAATTTCAGCGGAGGTCACACTATCAAGAAAAACGGACTGAGAATAACATCCAGAAAGAAACAAACGATGTGACTGAGGTTTTATTTTCTTAGCAATTTGGGCCAATATTGGTGAAATAGTTGCAAAATTTATTGGCAATTAAAATTGGATCTGAGATCTCCGTGTTATCATTCGTTTTAAATAATGAACTTATGGTAGACTTTGATTTTTTTTATTAATAACCTCATTGAGAACCTTCCAAGTAGAATTCATGTCAGATTTCATATTTTGCAATTTACTAGCATAGTATGATGATTTGGCAATCTTTATTGAATGATTCAGTTTATTCTTGTATCTTTTGTAATACGAATCGTTTTCAGGTGTAGGGTTACGTAAATAACGTCTATATAACTTATTTTTTCTTTTTATGGATTTTAAAATTCCTTTTGACAACCATGGTTTACTTGAAAAATAATGTCGAAACTAATCCTGGTCCTCCCACAAATGTCACTCTTAACATTGGGCATATTAATGCAAGAAGTTTAAATGATTCTGATAAATTTGAAGAAATTGTTTCTCTGGTTCTCGAACACAAATTGGATATTTTTGCAGTTTCCGAAACGTGGTTAAATAACTCTATTTCGAGAAATTTATTTAATATTCCTGGTTTCAGTCCAATGTTTCGCTTGGATAGGAGTGATGGTCAGAGGGCTGGGGGTGTCTCACTATTTACATCATTGTCTATTGTAGCTAAACGCAGCCGAAAACGACCGCCAAATTCTAACCAAGCTAGTAATATTGCGTTGTTAGATTATTTGCAATCTTGTTTAGATCAAATATATTTGAAACCTAATACATGTTTTACTTCTTGGAGATTTTAACGCTCATTATGATATTGAAAATCCTGTAGATGGTAGTGACTTTGGAATAAAATTATACAGATGGATGGAATGCAATAACCTTTATCAAATAATTAATGAGGCAACTCGGGTCATGGCATATTGTGCAAGTTTATTGGATTTAATAATTACAAATTCTCCAGGATTTTTTGTTGATTCTGGCATTGCAAGCCCTCCTAGTAATTGTGATCACTCTTTCATATTTGCTAGAATGAACATTTCTTTAGCTAAACCTCGATGTTATAAACGTTTTATATGGGACTTACAAAAAATAAATGAGGAAAATTTAGTTAATGCTCTTAACTGTACACACTGGGATGATATTTTTGTTGATGTTGATGATGTGATGCTTTATATAATAGATGGTTGGTCTGTTTGACGTATTCTTGAGACGTATGTACCTAATAGGATTGTTGTTGTTCGTCCTCGGGATAAACCCTGGATGAATCCAGAGATTCGAAGAGCTGTAAGGAAGCGAAATAGATTATTAAAAATATTCTGTCAAAATAGGGTTCCCGAAAATTGGGAAGTCTATAGACTTCAAAGAAATTTCACTACATCACTTATACAAAGACGTAAAAAGTCGTATTATAACAATTTGAATAATAAATTGCAGGACCCGTTGTTGGGATAAAAAAAATGGTGGGGCTTAATTAAACAATTTTATGGGAATACAATACAAACAACTGTACCAATTTTATTGGAAGGTGATTGTTTAGTTACTGACCCAAAGGATAAAGCAACTTTATTGAATGATTATTTTTGTAGTCAGAGTATGTTGCTAAATGCAGATGCACCGTTACCAAATTTAATAGAGTTGCAAAATGCTAAGACATTGTCAGTGGTTTCTACTAGTGAAAATGAAGTTTTTGATTTATTGAAAAGTGTTGATGTATCGAAGGCTTGCGGTGTAGATGGTATAGGAAATTCCCTGTTGAACATATGTGCTATTGGCATTGCTTCATCTCTGTCGAGATTTTTTAACATCTCTTTGGTAAATGGCTGTTTTCCAACAGCATGGAAACTAGCAAATGTTGTTCCCATTTTTAAAAAAAATAATCATCAATTGAAAAGTAATTATCGTCCTGTGTCTTTACTAACATCGTTGTCCAAAATTCTTGAGAAAATAGTATTTAAACGTCTGTATAATTTTTTATTAGAAATAAATTTTTTCCACTCCCTTGCAGTCAGGGTTTCGTCCCGGGGATTCCACTGTGAATCAACTCATACTTATGGTACATACAATTTATGAGGCTTTAGAGCGTGGAAAGGAAGTGCATACGGTTTTCTTGGATATATAGCCTCGTCACGCGATCTTGCGATCCTGGAGGGTGTTCAGAGACGAGCTACTAAATTTATACTTCAAGATTATGAGTTGTCTTATCTTGAGCGTCTTAGGGACCGTTCATTATTTATACCTGGGGTTGGTACCGAAGAGAAGCGAAAAACACTGTAATTTTTTTATTTACCCAACCTCAACATTGGTCAAAATAATGTTTACCCAACCCATGTGTTACTGTACTTAATAATTAAACACACAAGATTATATGGTGACAGAAATCAAGTTGCCTAAATTTTAAAAGCTCACTCAGACTCAAACTCACTGAGTGTGCCAATGGAACCACGTTCCTGCTGATCAATAATAGAGTCCTTCCTCAATCACTGATAGTCTACTTTGGTACAGAATGTATTGTGCACATTTTTCTTCATATTTTCCAAGGCATGGTAATTTCGGTTTTATTTTATAGCTGACAGACAGCCATAAATTTTTTTACCCAACCCATGAGCTAGTCAAAAACTTGATTACCCAACCCATATCTCTTCGGTACCAACCCCGGGTGTAAATAATGAACGGTCCCTTAGGAAACTTAATTTATTGCCTATATCTTACTGGCTTGAAATAAAGGATCTCATCTTTTTTTTCAAATGCAAACAAGGCCTCTACGACCTAGATATCTCCTCTTTTGTCACCTTTTCTTCTAATCGCTCATCTCGCACCCGTTCAAGCAAGGACAACTTGCTTCAAGTCAATCCGTGCAAAACCTCTCTTTTTAGAAACTCTTTTTTTAACCGAATTGTCTTTCTATGGAACAATCTCTCTCCAATCATTCGTAACAGTTAGTCTGTTTCATCCTTTAAGTTCCAGCTCCATTCTCACTACTCTTCTCAATTAGACTCTTCTTTCGATGTTAACAGAATGCGCACGTGGAAAACCTACTGCTCTAAATGCCGTTCTTTCAACTTAAGCTGTTGCTCATAATCTAAACTATTAATTTTTATATAGCTATGTAAATAGTGTTCTAGTCCTTGTCTTTAATGTATGCCTACTTATTGTATTGTATCAGGTTGGTCTTTACATGGGACTCATGTCCTGTTGACCATACCTTCAATCATTGTTATATTTTTTGCATGATTGTAAAGTTAATAAATAAATAAATAAATAAGTAAAGCTTTTGACAAAGTGTGGCATAAAGGTCTCCTTTTTAAGTTGAAACGTTTAAGTATTAGAGATCCATTACTATCTTGGATTAAAAGCTATTTGACAAACAGAAAACAACGAGTAGTTATTGATGGAAACATGTCTGATTGGAAAGACGTTGAAGCAGGAGTGCCACAGGGATCAGTACTTGCGCCACTGCTATTTCTAGTTTATATAAATGATATTACTGATAATATTCAAAGTACTTGCTTTCTTTATGCGGACGATACTTCTTTGTTAGAAATTGTCGAAGATGCCCAATTAAGTTCAGCCAAACTTAATAGTGACTTAACAAATATTAGTAAATGGACATGTGATTGGCTCGTCACTATTAATCCTAGTAAAACTGAAGCAGTGATCTTCTCCACTAAGAGATACAAACCAGTACATCCAGCTTTATATTATGAAAATAACGAAATAAATATTGTCAATAGTCATAATCATCTTGGAGTCACTCTTTCTTCTAACATGTCCTGGAGAACACATGTTTTAAATATTCATGATAAAGCTTCAAAGCGATTAAATTTATTGAAAGGTTTGAAATTTAAAATTAATAGAAATACTTTGGAAAAGCTTTACAAATCTTTAATTAGACCTCTGATGGAATATGCAGATGTTGTTTGGGATGGTTGTTGTGAAAATGTTAGTGACTTGCTTGAATCTGTACAATATGAATTTGCTAGAGTGGTCACTGGTGCAATGAAGGGTACTGGGCACCAAAGACTGCTCGAGGAGTTAGCATGGGAAAGTCTGAAGACAAGACGTTCAGTTCACAAACTTGTTTTGTTCTTTAAGATAGTTAATAATTTGACACCAAGTTTTTTATCTGATTTGCTTACTCCTATGGCACAACAAAGATCAGGGTTATTGCTAAGATCTGCCTGTAACTTTGGCTTATTCCAATGTTGTACGGAAAGATTTAAAAAAAATTTTTTCCGGCCACTACAGGCTTATGGAACAGTTTAGCCTATAAATTTAGGGATACTCAATCGTTAAGATATTTTAAAAGTTATTTGCAGGATTTCTTTTACATTTCAACTTATGAGAAATGCTATGATTATGCACTAGATAGATATCATTATATTCTTCATGCTCCACTTCGCTTGAGTTGTTGTGCTTTAAACTACTATCTTTTCAAAATTAATTGTGTGATATCTCCAGCATGTAATTGTGGGTTTAATTGTGAATCTGTAATTCATTATTTTTTATATTGTCCCCGATATGCTGCTCTTAGGACTTTCTTGTTAGCGGCCATGGTTGAAATCTTGGGAAGTGGCTGGTATCACATGTCCGATTTTTCTAAAACAAAAATACTTTTGTTTGGATCTGAGAATCTGACTTTGAATAAAAATAATGCTATTTTTTCCATGTACAAACGTATATCAAAAGATTGGAGTGTTTTACAGTTTGTAATGACTGATCTAATCACTTCTCAGGCTGTCTATATGATTTATACCACTTTATAATGCTTTTAAATGTAAATTGGCATGAGCCCCCTAGATGAGCTTAAATAACTCTTGGGGCAAACGATTAAATATGTTTAAATAAAAAAAAAAAACTAAAAAAAAAAACAAGCGAATCCGTATATTCTTGTACAGCATAAACAGGTTACACTAGGTTTTATATTTGTGTTTATTTATATCAAACTAAGTCAGATCTATAAGAGCATATTTAAACTAAATATTAAATGCAATAGCCATATTGTTCAAGATGAGAGTAAGCAAATTTTGTGTGAATCACCACTTGCATGGAGACACCTAGATGCAGCTTGGGTGCAACTTTGCCTGTGGTTGAAAATCTCCAGAAATTTCGGTATATCTTAGAAAACATAGACGGGGTCTTCAGAGATTTCAGCTGATTCATGCCAAACTTCACTACACATAAATAATATGATTAATATCGATTGAGAAGTCTTTTGGCGCTGTTTATTTGTTTTGAAGACTTGCATATTTCATTAAAGAATATCTCGCCACTCCTTGATGAGTAGCTGTCAAATACTGCCATTTTTTGGGTAGTCACGTGAACGGCCCAGACCAGGGCTTCCTCATCTCTCCCCTCATCCTCACACTAAAGCCCTGGGAGCGAGGTTGACATTGAATGGCAGCTGTTTTTGATATGCTGAAAACAACTGTTTTCAACAATTGTAAAACAACTGTAATATTAAATAAGTCATCAGGCAGCTTTAATTTTATTACACCAAACAATTGAACGGTCACAGTGACCATTGGATCATCAAATTATTTGTAATGTATATAGATTATATTTATAAAATACACTTTATGTGAATAGAAAATAGCTTAAATTATCCGTACCTTTATTAATCGTAACTTTGCAGTTTGTATAATCTTCATTATCAGATTATCTTCTTCAGAATAAAGTGAATTGTAACTAACCCCCTCCAAACTAACCCCCCCCCCCCGGAAAAAGGCGAAGGAAAACCTGTTTTATCAACCTTGTTGGGGCATGTTAAAAAACATTGAACAAACTTGTTATCAAGGGTGTTATCGCCTGTTGTAACAATATTGCTGCAAATTGTTCACATCATAAAACATCACTAATATCACTGTTGATATCGGTTGTTCCAACAACACTGTTCTCACGTTGTTGATTTATCAACCGTAAACAACATTCTTCCAACAGGCGTGAACAATGTTGATAACAAGGGTTGTTCAGGGTGGGCAGCACAACATTGCTGCATCCTGATCTGAACAATATCGAACAAGTTGTTATCAAGTTGCATCAACCTGATCAATTTTTAGGCGTGTGGTGAGAATTTGTATTTGAGAATTGAATATACAGGCAAAAACTTGGTGTAACATGCAATAAAAGAGTAACAAAACAAAGTACAGATAAGGAGGGGAGGCTAGGGATTTATTCTGAGTAAACTATGCAAATTTAAATGAACCAATGGAGACCAATAAGGAACAAAACTATAAACAATGATATACTTTTCAATCTTTTCCCGTTTTGTTCGCGCAAATAAAAAAATAATGCTGGGAAATGAAAAAGCAGTGATTAATAATGTATAATATGGTTGTTTCGAAGATTTGACTTTTTCACAAAAATTGTGTCCCAGACCACCTTACTTGCAGAGAGATTACACAATGGTGCCTCTTGCAGTATGATTTTTTGTCCAACAGAACTTCTGCATATTTCTCCGTACACGGTCATATCAGATAATATACGAAATCTGCAAATCTTTTTGTATACATTTGCCAAGGAGACTCAAAGTGCCGAGGGAAAATTACCCGGTAGTTAGTAGTTAGATAATTATTTTCCCGCTCTTTTGTTAAATTTTTTTGTTGAGATTTTGTACTTCGGGTTTCAGAACCTTCCCGCTTCTGTAATTTGTTTTGTATTTCTGTAATTGCTCCGTCGGGCATAGCCCGAGGAAGCATTAAAATGCTAGTTTTCTGTCTTTAGATCAGTCACACAACCTCATCCCCAGGGCCTTCGTCACAGAATAAAGACATACAGAAGTGTAACTTCCATTACAAAACCGTAAGGTGCTTTTTTACTGAAATAGCTGGCAGCCATCTTCTTAGCAAGTGCCCTAAAGAGAGGCATTTACCCCCCTGGAATATTAAATTTTCAATATGTTTTCAGGGGGGTGACTGCCTCTCTTTAGGGCAGTTGCTAAGAACATGGAGGACTGAAAAAATCCCTTACGCGAAATTAACCTGAAGTGAGATCTCCGTATGTACTTCCTCTGTGCCTTCATGCTGAGAGGCGCATGCTGAGAAGGCCCTGGCATCGGCTCTCATTTTACACCCCAAATTTTGGGGTAAAAATTTATGGAATGTCATCAGTGCCAAAACGTGACTATTTATTTCTATACTGACATTACATCATTATTGTTGACGACATCACATGTTTTCACTTGCCCAACTTATATAGACATTTTATTCGGATAGAAATTTTATTCGGATAGAAATTTTATTCGGGTAGAAATTTTATTCCGGTAGAAATTTTATTCTGATAGAAATTTTATTCCGATAGAAATTTTATTCGGATAGAAAAATAGAAATTTAATGACGGGCCCACAAGCACCACTGGTCAGTATTATGACTAAAAACATGTTACCACTTCATGTAAAGGAACACATAATAGTTTTGAGGTGATTATTTTTAAAAGGTATTTTGATATTAGATTTTATATGGCTAATGGCAACAAATTACATTTACAGATCTTTGAAGATCCGAGAAGACAAATTACCGACTGTGTAACGCTAATAAGCAGCGATGAATTCAACAATAATGCTTTAAATTACGTTCACAGAAAGCTTGATCAAATCTGGAGAGAGGTATTCAGACTAACAGAAGTCAATATTGTGGATGAATACACTTTGCATTGTGTAAGTGATGCCATTGCCTGCCTTCAACGGGTTGAAGAAGTCGAATATAGTACCCGTTATCAGGCTCCTCTAGTTAATGATGGAAGTACAGGTCGACCAGTTTTTAATATTACACATGACCAACTTCATTTTTTCCTGGCACATGGATTTACAGGCCCAGCAATTGCTAATATCACTGAAGTATCACTGAGAACAGTACGTCGACGGATCAACCAGTACGGACTTTTTAAAGATGTGTTTCGATCAGATGTCACAGATGCTGAGCTTGATGACATTGTTTCCAATGTCATGGAGCAGTTTCCAAATATCGGGTACCGCCTGTTGGAAGGGGAACTTAGAAGGAGGAATATAGTTATAATGAGGGCAAGGTGCAGAGAGGTGCTTAGAAGATTAGACCCTGTCGGTGTTGTGGACAGGTTACACAGTTTATGCTATAGAAGGAAGTACTCTGTATATGGCCCACTGGCAATTTGGCGTGTGGATGGAAACCATAAGTTAATAAGGTAAACAGGTAGGAATTTTGAGGGTGGGAAAGGGTATTTTCGTGAGCTGTGAATGGTCAATATTTGTTTGTGTGAAATGCTTGATTTTAATAGTGTTGTGAAATGTGATTTGTTCTACAGCCGTGAGACATGATTGTCGATAAAAATGCTCTGTGAAATGAGAATTAAGGATGTCTGTTTCGTGAACTGTGATTTTGCCTTCTTTATTTCGATCTATTTTATAATAGTCATAATAGATATGATATGCGATAATCAATTTATATGATCTCACACGATTGCACAACAGCACAAGAGTAAAAACTTCGGAGGCCTTTCGGAGCTCGTCAGACATACTCGTCACTCAAACTTGTAAGTTAGGTAGAGAAGTGAGAGAACTTAAATACTGTACCATGCATTATTATTAAATATACTCTCAAATAAACCTATTATTATTATATTATTTTATTACAATCTAATTTTCCATGAAATTGCTTTTTTAAGACATGTGAATCGTGAAACAGCTTTTTTCGTTGTGAAACGTGACCCATATCCCCTTTCCCACCCTCAATTTTATCTGCGCTGGCGCACACGAAAAATCCTTAAACTTACTAAAATGGTTAGGCTTAATATTTTTTGGGAAGCAAGCAATACTAAGATTGGCAAGTCCTTACAAGAATTTACATTAATTTATTTAAAAATTATGGGAAAATGGTATGTATAAAAGAGTAACTGTAATTGAAATGTGACAATACTTAAAGTATTTATTTCTATGACGAACTTAAAATGGAAAACGCTAAATTTTCAACCTGTTGAGTGTTGTAAAAAATCTAGTCGAGAGCGTCAAAATGACAGTATCTCTAACTGAATTAAAAAAATTCTGCTGAGCCTCAAAACCAAATATGGTTTAATTAGACTGCTCCTTAAAACATACTTTGTATTGGGAGAGAATTTGTTCAACCTCAAAATTCGCAATTTTTGTTGGATTTTTTGGACATTTTTATTGGAATCCAAGGTATTTCCTTTGTTAAACGATTCACAAAAGTTTCCTTTTTATAGCTAAACTTTTTTATCCTCCTAACGTTCTCATACCTTTCTGGCCTCCCCAATAATGCAATAGATTAAAATGAACTGTTGATGATAGTAAAAGTACCAGAATGCCCAAAGATGGCAAAGCCAAGGGGCCAGCTGTGATGACTCATTTGATGCTTGATTACTATTCTGCAGCATTTGTTCATACATTTTCATGTAGATGGCGACTTGTTATACATGGAGGAATCGATGGCTACACAAGATTCCCTGTTTATTTGCAGTGCTCAAACAATAACCGCTCAGATACAGTCTTAGAGTTATTTGCAAATGCTGTTAGGGAGTATGGTCTCCCTTCCCGAGTGCGATCAGATAAAGGTGGGGAAAATGTTGGCATTTCTATGTATATGTAGGAGCATCCTTTACGAGGACCTGGCAGAGGGAGTATGATTTGTGGTAAAAGCGTTCATAATCAACACATTGAACAACTCTGGCGTGATGTTTTTTCAGGTGTAACCCATATATACTATCAGTTATTTTACTATATGGAGGAAAATGGTGTACTGGATCCAATAAATGAAATTCACTTGTTCTGCCTTCATTATGTCTATTTACCTCGCATAAACAAGCATTTGAAACTTTGGAAAGAAGGCTGGTTGCAGCACAGGATTTGCACAGCAGGGAACCAAACACCTATGCAATTGTATATGTCCGGCCTTCTTCATAACTCAAATTCTCAGCATAGAACATCAACAGAAATTAATGATCATCTTAGCCAAGTAAGTAGTAAATTTTCACATCTTCTAAATAGAATAATATTTGTAATATGTCTTCAAATGCATCAAAAATGCTCGATAGGATGGTGAATATGCATTTTTACTGAAATATTTGCTCTTTATAACTTTTCAACACACTAACAACAGTTACACAAGTCATTTCCTTATTTTTTCAGGAAGAATTGATGATTATGGAATTGACTGGGATGGTCCTCTTGTAGATCAAGCAGAATTAGATCACAGTGTTGACGTGCCTGAGCTACCACATATTATAACTCATGAAATGGAGCAGGAATTGAGGCAGTTGATTAATCCACTTCAATAAAGTGATTGCCATGGTTTGGATATTTACATGGAAACCCTTCAGTTTGTTGAAACAGTTATACAACCACAATATACTGCAATAATAACACAATATACTGCAATATGCATACCTGTCAATCAACCAATCAGAATTTTCACACACAAAATTCAACTTCAGTGCACCTGTACACAGTCCCTACATTTGCACTTTCGAGGAGTTAAGTTATACATATGTACATATTAATTATTTCTGACAAATTATGGTTTTCCATTTGCTTTTACAGTAGTCATGGCTCAACATGCGAATGAAGAAAATTGTCTGTGTTATATTTGCAGTTGTTCATTTTAATATTACAATTACAATTATTGAAAAAATCTACTATTTTTTATGCGAGATTTCACAGTAGATGATTAATTCAAAGGCATCAGAGCGACCTTAAAAGTGTGTGTGTGTACCACACATAGCGGCCGCCGAAGGCGGGTGACATTCTAGAGGGGCCCTTTGCCCCCATCCTGCATCCGACACCCCTGAATTAATTGAAGTTGTACATTATGGTTTCTTCTGTTTCACGGTGATTTGAGCCTTTCTCTGATAATACTGGAACAAATGCATTCAAGATTTCTTCCTCGGTCACCATACAACTTGTAAGCTTGTTAACAGTACTCTCCAGGTACTGCTTCGGTAACTCAAGAACACCAAAAGTGATAGACCATCCATAAAACTGAATATTTCTTCAGCCACTGAACTAATCATTATATGTTTGACAACGCTCCTGGCCAAGTCTTCCTTTCTTTCAATCGGTACGGAGACATTGTTTATTCCCATGTCAAACCACTCATGAAAAGAAGAAACTTCCTTGTTCCAAGAAGCTTCTGATTTGCTTGCCAGCAATGATGCTAATTTATCTTTAATCTCACGTTTTCTTCAGACATGGGCTTGTACTCTTTGCTTACAATGTAATTGGCAAGGATTGGGCAAAAGAAATGCAGTCCGGTGCCACATTTCAGAAGACTTTGACCCATTACCTTATAATGACTGTTGTTCAATGCCTGTTGGTCATGCATGAACGTAATGTTTGGCGGTTCACCTCTTGTAACACCTGATTCAGACACCTGTTTAAAAACAATGGAGAACATTTCTCTTGTGGGGCCACTGGTGTCAACAGCTGGCTCTCCAATAAACTCCACCTTCATTTGTGTTGATTGAACTGTTTTAACTGTATTATCTTGTATTTCGTTTAGCGCCCGTTTCCACACTTTTGATCGTTGGGCGTAAAGGTTCAACCGCTCTGTACCAAACGAAAATTTCACACAATTTTGTTTAAGAGCTTGCCCGAGAGATTCGTGAGCAGGTGCTGTACTAAGCTGCAATCCTAGAGGAAGTTCCTCCTCTGAACTGACATTTATTTCTTCTTCTAGCTTATGTGCAAATACCATGTCAGAACGTATTTGGTCTTCAACAGTGCTATTTACTAAAAAAGAGAAACAACTACTATCATTACACTGGGGGAGGAAGGGAGGGTTAGATAAGTTTGTTTTGTCAAATAATCAATTTAAGCAAAGCTACAAATTGTGGTAAATGGAATAATATATTCTAGAATTCTCTATTTCCCCCAGGTTATTTTCAGTATGCCAACACATCTGCGTCACAAAAATTAATCCGTACAAGGTCCAAGTACCTCGGTAGAACAAGGGAACCATTTTCTAGTACTGTTAATATTATAAAATATTAGATAAAAATCGAACTTCAGTTACTAAGCATGTGAACAACTGATGCAAACTTGGGATTAACCAATTAGAAATTATACTGAAGGTCGTGCAAGAATTTTTGGCTGATAATTTAAGGGATCAAAACCTTTGCAGAGAAGTGAAAATTTAAAAAATGCTTCTCTGCAATATGGCATGTTGTAAGAACTGCTAATTAGTAAAATGGACATTCCTGTATATAGCTAGGCACATTATTACTCGTATATTTGTAACCCACTGGTGTGACGAAATGCAATAAATAATTTATTCCTGGCAGGGAAGTGCTGTCAGATGGACAACACTTCACCATGTGAAGTGCAATCACTGCTCATTCAGGTTCGCACTGAAGACCTGAATGAGCAGACCTATTGTAGATACTCTATGTGGTCAGTCAGGTTATCAGTTGTGGCCCGGGGTAATCTGCCCTATATCAATAGTTGTTCACCAAGTTCAACTAGGTCTCAATGTCGACAGCCTGACGGATCTGAACGGGAGTCCGCTTGTTCCCCTGTTATCTAGAGGTCTGCCTGTTCCTCTAGAACAACCTACAGTTTTAGCATGTATCCTCATTCCTCAGCCAGCTTTGAGTACCATGGGTAATGTGCCCTATACCAATAGTTGTTCAACAGTCCAATTACAGTGTAGGCATCAACTCGCTGAACGACATGCACAGAGTCAAGCATGCCCTCTGCGGTCTAGAGATTTGCCTGTTTCTCGGCCAGAACTGTTTTAGAGCACTTCTCTGCCCAACATATATGCCACAAAAGTGTGTTTCAAGTTATTGTTGTCTTCCTTAGTCACCAGCTGTTCTATTTTAATTATCTGTTTCTTTCCAACATATTCAACATCATTAATGTTAATTAACTTGGCAATATTAGCTTGAACAGTCGCAAGGTTATGTCAAAGATTGTAGAAAACGATCATAAAAGGCATTTTGGCTTAAAAAAATAGATTGAATTTTGGAATTTGTTGTAGCAATGCTTTGCTAAAGAAATGCGTTGCTAAAGAAATGCCAGTAACCAATCTGGTATTCTTTGTTGTACATGCAAAGCTGCCTATAATGTTATCGTCTTCTTAGCTGTTAACATTAACCCTAGTTAAAATAACATAATGTTAAAATTAGTAAAATGATGTAACGTTTCAGTTAATCCAATATGGCAATAACTAAAGGCGTGCGGCCAAATAGGCTTGTTTTTTTTATCATTGACTGATATAAATTATGCATCAGACCACCAATAGTTTCAATTTTTGTATTGTATTTAACTTGGTCGTAACATTTAATTCTAATTCCATGAAAATTATTCGCCAGATATTTATGCAATGTCACAGATGTATGATGTCACAGATTGTCTTGACTTAACTTGCTATATGGCAATCTCACTCGATTTAGTTAAGCAAAATAAGCATTTTTAAATACTGCATGAAAATTCTTGCATATATGCAGGATTTGATTTAGAACAGTTTACCCATAAAAATGCTACTAACATGCAATCCATAGC
>CACRXK020008214.1:0-21261 GCA_902702795.2 Paramuricea clavata
AAACCCCCCCCCCCCCCCCCATTGGATATCCAGACCCTTCAATAGGGGGAGGGGGGTGCACATATGGAGTGGCCCAAATTTCATGAAAGCACATTTGCATTACGAATTGTCGCTATAATGTCTCTTGGGACAACGCATTTAGTGTTTTTCTGCGTTACGTCATTGTGAAAAAGGTCTATTTTTAACGATCGTATCTTTTGCGTACCTATTTTTTTAGAACAAAACGTGCTGGATGAGTAGTCCAGTTTACCAAGACAACAGAGATCAGTGGTTTATTATGGTAACGCCGATTCATGTGTTGTGATTGGCTGTGCGAATTTCAACTTGCTTGATCTGCGAACTTTGAAACACGGACACACGGTAGGAGAAAGGAGCGTTTTTAAATCACTAAAATACGACAATTTTCGTCCTTTCTATGAACACAACCGTCTATCTAAACGAAATCGGCAATGATGGAAGCTAGAAAAACACAGACTCGTGCAAAATCAAGGTAAATAATCGCGGGTATTTGGATTTTTTAACCGCTTTGTTTTAATGGAGTGTCGCGTTACTTGTGAATGTTGCAGTGTTCTGATCTGAAAAATATGTTTTTTTAGAATTTCTGTGAAAAAAGGCAGTGCACTCCAAAACAAAGAAAATGTGCCTAACAACGCAAGTAAAAAAGGTACATTGAATATAACAAGTAAATTTGCTGTTGTTGCCTTGTTGGTCTTTTACTTTATTTAATTTAGTTTTATAATAGCACAATTGTATATTTGTATCATGTGATGATTGTGATCACACGACCGTGTATGGCCTTATTTATATCACTGCTATCATTCCTGGTGGCATGTTCTTACATTTATACATTTCAGAATTATCGGCAAAAGGACTACCAATTTACCCTGCCCTACTGGCCTACTAATCAGTAATCGCTGACTGTGAAAATATACATATGCCACCAAAAACATGTATTCAAATACTGATTTTAATATACATGGATTGAAAAACATGGCATTTATATTAAATATTTGTATTACTTGGGTATGGTAAACTATAAAACAGCCAAATCATCTGGCATTTGGATTGCTTTTCCTGCATTTGCCCAATGAATTAGTGTTGTAACTACTGTAGGTAAGTACTATGTTCAAATAGTACATGTTCTTCAATAAATCCTGTTTTATTCATCGAAGACAACCTTAATACACCCTAATGAAAGTATGTCATTTTGGCCATAGAGCCTTGTTTACTGTGAATTTGAGCATCTTAATCACAAAATGACATACTTTCTGGAAGGGTCTACAGTCTATATTGATTTCATGTCATTCATGAATTGGAATATCATGTGACAAGAACAAAAGGCTTTTTTAAACTGAGACAGTGCTTGCTACTGTACAGGGCGAGTGCATGTGTATAGTGTATACTTCATTGATCTACTATGCCAATGTAGCTTGAGACTGCAGTAGCTCAAAACATGAACAAAGGGAATTGTGTGATGTACAGAGTAGAGATGTGCAAATCCGATACGAAACCAATCCGATTTGTTCAGATTTCGGAGCCATAATATTTACATCGGATTGGATAGAGTCTAGAATCTACAAATTAAAAGTTTGACCTTGATATACAGTTATACACTTGATTGGAAAGTTTAATTTTAAGTATTGAAGGTTTTTTCAGATTTTCTTTGGATCATGCAGACTGGATTGGAACGCTTTAACAAACTTGGATCGTATTAGATTCAGATCAGACAATTTCCCATTGGATTGTAAACCTCCAATTCAATTCGATGCACACCTCTAGTACATAGCCTGTTGTGATCAAGTTTCGAAATCAATTGATAGCCAGTGTTGCTGCAGGCTCTTCTAGAGGAATGAGGCAATGGAAAATTGCATGGAGAAGAGCCTGAGCACTGTAAAGCCTGATCAGTCTCAGCCATCAGCAGCCGGGAATTGTGATTGACTGAATTTAAGGTTGATTATAAGCTAAGTTATTCAAGATTAAAAAATAATATCAATAAGGGACTGGTCATAAAGTAACTGCTAGGGTGGGCTGGAGGTAAATCACAAATTTTGCCAATAAGTTCGGTAACCCATCTTAGGATGTAGATAAAAATTTCAAAGCCCATCTAATTTTACAAAAAAAATTTCATGATCCACACAATCTAAATTGGGAAAATACACTTTTATAATAAAAGGTATGAACATTGTAAATATACACGGCTCTGTATTGACATACATAATTCCATCAAGCTTGATCAACATATTGGGCATATTTGATACTGATCGCTGCTCTCTAGTTGGTTGCATTTGCTGTGATTCGACCACTTCTTCTTGTTGTATAAACAAAGTACTCGCTTCAATAGCATCATTTGCATTTGATTTGGATAATTTTGTTTACTTTTATTATTAATATCTGTATTTTTTGAAGTAGACATGCATGGATGCATGCATGGATAGACATCCGTGGACATACAAAAAAATTGGCGGCCCATCGCAACTGCCCAAAGATTTTCCATGGCCCATCCCAAATCACTCCAGCCCACCCTAGCAGTTACTTTATGACTGGTCCCTAATGACAATATTTCATTGTTACAGCAAATCATTCATATTGAATTATTGATTGGATCTTATAGAGCTGTTGAAGTCTGTTGTCCACACAATGATTTAAATTGAAACATGTCTAAATTTTACCCACTCTGTCACTTTATTTTTATGTTTAGTTTGTTTTATTTATTACTCAAAATGGTTTGCAGCTTGCTTGAAGGCATGGACTATCAAATATTTACTTTAAGCCCAGCATGCCAAAACACTTAATATGCACATACACTAGTCCCTTTTTTCTTATCTGCACTGTAGTTTATATTTTATTTTATATGTTTAACTTATTGTTTGACAGAGGCAGAGCTAATAATAAATTAGGGCGCATTAGACAGTGCATGTGCAATGCAACTTAATAATGACTAGTGCTCTAGCTCCCCTTGACAAGTAAAATTGTCTGAGCAGCTAGAGACTTTGCTTGGAACCACAGAGAGCCATCCCGTATTATTAATAGCATCACATATGCAAATAGTACCAAATACAATTTTTAGTTCTGCCTGTGTTGAAGACGGTCAGACTCCAGAGGCCCTGTATTTTGCGGGCTGGTTGCAGGCTAACACGTGCGAGGAAGCTAATTTAAAGATTATTTTCTCTCCTAGGCCTCGCACGTGTTAGCCCACAACCAGCCCGCAAAATACAGGGCCTCTGCCTACTCTTCAACAATGGCAACAAAATAGAGACCATATACAGTATACATGCAGAAAGCGAGTCGGCTTCTGTATATATATGGTCTCTAAAAAAGCGTAACTGCTGGCACGCCATGATTCGCAATGATTCATCATCAATGCACTTGCATGTTCCGCCCAGCCAGTTTGCTTATGAGTTATGAGAGGCATTCACCCCACTGAACGTCCACCATTTTGAATAATAGAGAGGTTTAGCAAAGACGACGTGACGTCAAAGACGACGTGAAAATGGCGTGATATGCCCATCTATGGATGTGCCCACACCATTTTCACGTCGTCTTTGACGTCGCGTCGCCTTTGCTAAACCTCTCTAATGCTTCTCACAAGTGCACTGGCTAGGAAAATGGCGACAGCATTGCAATTGTTACACCAAAATCATAGGCAAAACCAAGAAGTCGGCCTTTTAACGATACTTCTAACTTTCTTCGGTGCCCTGTATTCCTGACATACAGTAATTAGTTCAATGCCACTGTGTTGAGTTTGACAATGAACTTTCTTGATTAGCTTTGAATTCATGTAAATACAGCATTTGTTTGCAGGCATAACAGCCTTTAGTTCTAGCCCGACACTCGAAGAGGCCCGTTTAAAATCCACTTGTAAGTTGAGTTGCCTAGTATGATTCTCATAAAAACTGGGTGACTGTCGTATGTCTGTCGATCTTCTTTAATAAGCTGCATCATTCCATTGTCTTTTAACTTTGAAGATTTCATCAACTGTTAAAGAACCATATATCGACTGTAGCCTGCGCGTAGTCTCCATGTAAGAATGTAATCGTGTAAGCATGATATCATCAACCATCAGGGACGCCGGAACGATAATAGGGCAAAGGGGGGCGGACGCACACCAAGGGCACCTTTACTGAAAAATTTTTTTTCACTGTAAAATTTTTTGGCGACCTCATTCCCCCCCCGTCGCCAAAAAAATTTCGGTCAGTGTACCATTTTAGGGGTCAAAATTTTTTTCCGGACATACAAAAATTTTCCGTGAAGCCAAAAATTTTTCCGGATATCTTAAATTTTCGCCATTTCTTCAAAATATTTTTCTAAATTCCAAAAATTTCCCAAAATTTTTATAAATATAAACTATAAATTACCTGAATCTCGTGATTTTTCTACAAAAAGCATCGTTGGAAATGTGATTTATCACGTATTATTTTACAACTAAAAGGGCACTTCTGCTCCCCTCCCGGCCCCCCCTAGCAAAAGGCAAGGGGGGCAGCCGCCCTCTCTGCTCCCCCCCCAGTTCCGGCGTCCCTGACAAACATTATATTATAGATATCTATGTACAAATTTACGATCGAAATTTCCATCTGCAAATCCTTCAACTTTCGATTGTAAATATTCCAACTTACCCAAGGCCAAAACAAGCACCCCGAACAACGAAAACAATTTCAGCATGTTCTTTGCTTTCTCCACAATCCCCACAATAGGCTTTTATAAAACTGATTTTATAAAACTTGAAATTTGACAAGAATTCAAAACTTTTAAAATCACTTAAGTGCAAATTGAAGATGTACTTGGACAACAAGAAGTTAGAAGTGGTGCGAGAATGAAATGGTCGAAAACTCAAGAGCAAACAGATCATCTATATTCCGTTTGACGTCACTAGTGAATTATTTTAATATCAACGACGAGCATTGGTAAGTTCAGAAAATAGAATAAAATTACCGACAATTTGAGCATTCTTATTCTCTCAATTTTCTGCTCTATTCTTATCAATAATTTTACAGCTATATAGAATCTGGATGCAGGTTACATTTTATAGCTGGGTTTATAGATTGCAAATTTTATATTACTTGGAATGCTTCTATGAGTTTAATTCCGTCTTATCACCGATACAATTTTTGTCTAAATCCTATGTACACGAAGTCAACTAACTAATTAATACCAAATCCAAATCCAAATTCGTTAGTGCATATTCCATATCTCAAGGAAAAGGCAAATCGCAGCTTTTATATCTCTCAAATTAAGTTATCTTGCAAAACAAATTCAGGCATTAATTCAAGTAATTTCATGAGTACAGTATATAAGTGGGTCATCTCCATACGCGGGCTCATATCAACCATGCAACCCTTGGCGATTCGAGTGTGGGATATTTCACTTAGCTCGAGGACGTTTTCCGCATATTTTCGTATTTTAAGAAAATGTCATGACAATCGATGTAAAAAAATTGTGAACTTTCATGGTGATCTACCTCAAACAATTGCATGCTGTACTTAAGTTAAAATGACGACACAAATTAAGAACTAATTGAATTATTTAAAATTTACTCGACGCGTGTTCGAGTATAATTTATTGCCGACGAATCCTAATCAAAGGCCGTTAAGGCCGACTCGCGGATGAGATCAAATGAAAATGACAAAAAGAGTTAGAGTAACTTGCAGTTGTATTTGAAAACGGACACTGTGCGAATTTTGCAATTTGTTGTGCTTCTTTTGCCAAATCAAAAGAACGAACGCGTGATCTATTGCCCGATTTTCGGTTTTGAAAGGCTCGATTTGCAAGCAAACAATGCGCGCAAAAGCAACAGTGCGCCATGTTTAATTGCCCCATGCACACTCACCCCGCACTCAAGTAACCACAAAGACTAAAAGACAAAAATACTCTTTTGTACATAATTTTAAATATATTTTTAACTCTAAACAATCGCAAAAACAAGAACATGCAGTCGCTGTTTCAGAAATGAACCTTAAATAATTATACACTTTCTACATAAATATCATATAAATCATAATTTCATATCCTTCGTATTCTTCCACTATTAGGGAGTTTACGCTCTGCGACGCGGCCGGCTCGACGGCGCGGTCTAAATTTTAGCTCAAGAATGAGCGCTAAGCAATTCAATTACTGTAATAAATATTTGACTCTTTCAAATAACCTTACAAAATGCTACGTTCGGCTAAAGCGATGCAATGTTTGCTGTAACTTCGACTTTTAGTAATACCTCTTGTGTCGCATTAAGCTTTCGCGTTGCCTGAAAGACGTAATAATGCTTTTTTAACGTTGTGTTGAGAATGACAACGCGGTTGACAATGCTCATGGGACCACAAGCTATTGACAGTTTTTGTCTTGCATGACAAATTTCTTTGTAAATTCTTTGTAGGTTTGCATGGCTATAAAACACATAATACTATTGTTTGTGGAAACACCAAATTTATTTGTTTTGAAAGCGCGTCGTCGAGCCGGCCGCGTCGTAGATCGTAAACTTCCTATTGTCCCCGAGCCAACGGCGCGCCATTTCGGGCGTTAGCCCGGGAGGGGGGAGGGACCAATTCCGCCTGGCTATTTACACCTGGGAAAAGGAAAGCATTAGCAAAGTCTAACGTTCTTCAACGATCGCGGGCGCGTGAATATGGTTCATGAGTGACCTAACTGATCTCAAAAATATGGCCGTTTCCCAGGATTGGGTTAAGCAAGATTCAATTAATATTCAAAGCATATGTTTGGAAAATCACGATTCACACAATAAGCTTTAAACAATTTTTGTTTGAAGAAATGAGAAGAATTGATTTACAATGGGAAATCGTGAAAGTGGGGCAAGTTTGTTTTGAATGTTTAATTTTAATATGAATTGTTTGCTTTAATCTATTGCGTAAAACATGCACTGCTTTCCTATTCAATGAAGTTGTAAGTTTGCTAAATTACCCAGGCTGTTTAATTAAACCAAAAAAGTAAAATGTAATGGAGAGCAAATTAATTTGAAAACCGAACTGAAATTACTCAACAATTTCAACTTATTTTTTTTTATTAATTTAAGTAAAAACAGTTTAGTTATGAAATAAAATGAGCATATCAAAACATTTGACGAAGCGATTGAAGTTAAATTTTACATTAAATCAAAGCTCACGAAATCCAGAACAACATATACCTACAGTACATATTTCAGAAATTCATTGTCATATAGTTAAAAGCAATAATCTTTGAACTAGTTTTGGCGTGTTGTACAAAAAATATAAAAAAATTAAAATTATCGTGTTGTCACGGCATTTAGCTGTGTTGATCAATTATTAATTATTCGTGTTAAACTAGAAAATACATGCATACAGCAACCCCTCGTCTTTCTTAACATACGAAGTATAAAAACTCCACATAAAGTATTAAGACCATTATAAACAAACATAAAAACACAACTGATGCGCAAACCTTTATATAATGAACAATAACATTCCTGCAATTTCATATACGGGGTGTCTCAAAAAAAACCAAAATCATTGAAATTGACGTATTGTTCGATATTCAATGTCCTAGCACTAAGTTAATCCCACGAGTGCATAAAAGTTGACATAACTGCTATAATGAATGGTAATACTCAGCGTAAACTTGTTATGTCAGGCATAAAGTACTAAACCCACGAATGCATATTACGCATATTACAATTTACGAAGCATTTTTAAATTCCCATGAGCAAACAAACGTTCACTTTACAAAGATATTTTAATTTTTTAAAACAAATTAATCACCCTGTCACAATCCTTTGTGTTACGGCATTGAAATTCGAACAATACGTTATTTCAATGATTTTGGGTTTTTTTGAGACACCCTGTATATCGGCATGCATTAAGTGAATTATCGAGTTAAGAACGGCTTAAAAATTTCGCAGATATGAATAAAAACCGACAACACAATGCAAGTACGGCATGAAATTTTACGACTGAAATGTTTACATTTACCTAAACCGGCACAACAATGATTAAATTATCAAAGACATCAACATCAAAACATCAAAACATCAAAACAATTATTATAAACACTTTGTTTCACTGTTGAACAGCCACTGATTCATGAAACTGCATGCTTATTTCCGGTTAAAATCGAGAAAAAAAACCGTGTTGTACTTTTTAATAACGAAATTTAAAACAAAAAATTGCTTGTCCTCGCGCGTGCGCATAACGTCGAAAACCGTCCATGACATAAACAAAATGGAAGACAACTTTGCACCAGTGAGCTATACACATGGAAGGCTGACTTCAGTCAGTGACGTAATAAAAAGTGAAGCCAAAAATGGCGGATTCATTCTCGTACCCAGAGCCCTTCTTACGCGCGGTGCGACGAGGGGCTCTGGCCAAATCCATAACCGGATACCATAAAAAACATGGTAAGAAAACAATATCCGCTGTTAGAACTAGCCAATCAGATCCCAGTTCGGAATATGGATTTGGCCAGAGCCCCTCGCCGCACCGCGCGTAAGAAGGGGCTCTGGGTACGAGAATGTGGCGGATTTTGAAGGCATTCTTGCGCGTCATTCTCAGTCTCCTTACCTGCGCGGCCAAACATTTTTTATATTTTCATGGCGGGAAGTGATGGGTCCGCAACTCTTGGGTTGTGTTTTTTTTTTTCATTTTAAAGAGCAGAAAAGGAACAACTGATTTCAACTACTGATTTCAAACTTTTTTTTTTTAATAAATCTGTATTTTTATAAATTGGGAATTTAGTTTTACTTTGGTTGTTTCGCTTTCTTAATTGTTTTTATGGTGCTTTTCTCTTTTCATAGCATTATTTAAATTATTTTAGTTCGTTTTCTTGACCTAAAACTGCTTTTTAACTGCAGTTTTCGAGGCAGTATTTAGCCAGTTTAATTCCATACATGCAAGAAAACTTTGTTTTTTTATTTTTTATTTAATAAAATCACTTTGATGATTGCCTTATAAACTTAAACTGTTTATTTTAACGAGTTATTTATGTGTGTGAAACCCTTGTCATAGGGGCAATAGAGATATTTTGAAAGATTGAGTGACATTTGTGTTTTGTTTTGTCACTCTTTGTCATTTACAAAAACAACAATCCCACGCTATTTTGCTTTCTTCTCACTCAAATATCGCATCTTTTAAATAAATAATAATTAAAATTTAGAACTGAACCCAAACAAAACACTAGAATTCAACTTTTCATTCAAATTTCGTCTGTTTTTCACCAAATTTTTGCTCGGAAAATAAAGAAAAATATAAAAGTTTTGTTGACCGCGCATGTATGGGGACTGAGAATGACGCGGAAGAATGCCTTCAATTTCCGCCATGTTGGCTTCACTTTTTGAGCTCGAGTCAGCCTTTCATGTTATATAGTTCAATGCTTTCCACTCCCATGTGTTTTCACATACCCGGGTATAATTAGCCGTGCGAAATTAGTACCCTCGCACGGCGCTTCGCGCCGCCGGCTCGGCGATCAATGTTTGGAAAATATAAGCGAGGGGTTGCTGCATGTGTCACGAAGCACTACTGGACTAAGATAATACCAAAACTCTTTAATTACAATACTCAACAACGATTAATCTCCACGAAATACATCTCACAATTTCACCATTAACTCTACAATATCTCACTTCCATGCGGTTCTCTCTCCTCTAAAAACACATGCACTAAAAGGCGCTAAAACACATACACTAAAAGGCGCTTAAACACATACACTAAAAGGCGCTTCTCTACACTCCCCCCACCTAAAATCAACTTGATTACTGACTATAACAGTTCACTGGTTAACTCAACACGAAAGTAGGTATAAAATAGTTCAAATCGACAAAGTTCATGCAACACTTCCATTACTATAATAGTGTTTAACTTATCTGTTCACAGTGTTTAATAATCCAACACAGGTACTCCATAACGATCGGGTTGTCTTCGATTCTGTCTTAAGTTATAACGTAAATTTAATGGTTCTGCTTGATCATCGATTCCACGTGGTGCTATACGTACTCCAGCACGCTCATTAATAAGTTCAATCGTAGACTCATCCGAATCAGAACTTAGCATGTCTTCCGATTCCTCACCCAATGGATTAGCAACTGTTTCTACGACAAACCGTCTTAGATTATTCGCATGTACAACTTTACGCTTTCTGCTTTCCAATGACTCTATCTCGCAATCGTTCTCTCGAATGTTAACAATGATGTAAGGACCCGTATACTTTTCATCTAAACCTCGCGCTCGAAAATTCTTTAATAGAACAGTGTCCCCCACGTAAAACCGCTTGTTTTGTTGTGCTCGATATCGTAAATCATAACTACGTTTCTGCTTCTCTTGCGCTTTCTCGATCCTTTTAGTAACCAATTTCCGGAGAATATCTTGTCTCTTCTTTAACTCTTCAACGTATTTGGCTGGACCATGTGTTGGGCTAGATACCAGTTTTTCTTGATCCGTTCCAAATGGCAATCTCACTTCTCTACCATATAACATTTCGAATGGTGTCACACCCGTAGAGGATTGCGTACTAACCCGATAAGCCAGTAACGCATGTGGCAGCTGCTCGTCCCAATCATTTTTCTCTTTGTTTACTCTCATTCTCAACAAGGATTTCAAAATACCATTAAACCGCTCGCATAACCCGTCTGTTTGGGGATGGTAGGCTGTAGTCCGTCTCTTTTCAATTCCAAACATTTCACATAGACTTGCAATCACTTTGGACTCAAAATTACTGCCTTGATCTGTTAGTAGGACTGAGGGCATTCCATGTCTAGCAAAGATGTCTTCCAGGGCTCTCGCAACTGTAACTGCTTCTTGATTTGGCAATGCTACTGCCTCTGCGTACTTTGTGTAGTAATCAACGACTGACAAAATGTATTTGTTTCCTTTACTAGTTGTTTTTAATGGACCAATAATGTCTACACCAATCATATAAAATGGTATGGGTATCACTTCGATTGGCTTCATCGGACTCCGCGGCCTAGGTACTGCTTTATTTTTGGAACAAACTTCACAATTTCTACAAAATTCTTCAACAGCTTTAAAGAATCCAGGCCAATAAAACTTCCGTTGAATCATCTCAAACGTTTTTGCAACGCCTAAATGTCCAACTTGACAGTGGGCTTCTTTCAGTATGTTAGGAGTTAGATAGGTAGGTACCACAATTTGCTCTCGTTCCTTTGCTGTCTTATCAGTCCACTTTCGACATAAGACATGATTTTTGACAACCAATGAATCAAAATTCTTGTATAATGTATCTAGAGTTACACTCACATCAACCGGTTTTTGATCTGGTCTAGAACCACTTTGCACCCATTCTTTAACCAACTGAATATCCTCGTCGAACGTTTGCATGTCTTCAAACTCTTGCCAGGTTGACATTGAAACCAAGATAGTGTTCACAGGTGCACGAGACAAGGCATCCGCATGCTGCATTTTCGTGTTAGGTAGGTGTTCTATCGTATAGTCATATTCTTCCAATTTTAAGATCCAACGAGCTAATTTACCATTTGGATGTTTGATGTCTCGAAGCCATTTCAAAGCCTTATGATCAGTATATATGGTGACCTTTCTCCCATATACATATGGGTGAAAGTATTGTAAAGCCCAGACCACTGCAAATGCTTCCTTTTCTGTTGTTGTCCAGTTCTTTTCAGCACCCGAAAATGCCTTAGATGCAAAAGAAACCACTTTTTCTTCCTCATTTTCATCCTTTTGGGTCAGCACTGCGCCTATGCCCACATCACTCGCATCCGTATACAATATATAGTCTCCATTTAAGTCAGGAAATGCCAAAACAGGGGCAGATATAAGTTGTTCTTTCAGTTGTTCGAACGCTCGTTGACAGTTCTTGTCCCAATCAAAGCGGACACCTTTTTGCGTCAGACGATGAAGAGGACCTGCAATGTCACTGAAACCAGAAATAAAACGCCTGTAGTAAGAGGCCATACCCAGGAAACGTCGCAACTCAGTGAGATTCTGTGGGGTAGGAAAAGCACGGATTGCTTCAACTTTGGTCACATTTGGGGCCAGACCAGCAGCAGAAACGGTAAAACCCAAGAAATCCACACTTGGCTTCGCAAAACTACACTTGGACAACTTAAGTCTCAATCCAGCTCTGTCTATGGCCTGCAAGACATCGTCCAAATTCTCCAAATGTTGGTCAAACGTGCGACCCACGACCAAAACATCATCTAAGTAAACCAGACACTTGAGTGGCAAAAGACCATTCAACACAGTAAGCATAAGTCGCTGGAACGTGGGCACAGCATTCGTTAGGCCAAAGGGCATACGCAGGAATTCAAAGTGACCACCCCCTGGAATCACGAAAGCTGTTTTCTCCTGACTAGATTCGTCAACTGGAACCTGCCAATATCCCGAGGCTAGGTCGAGTGTCGAAAAATACTGATGACCAGCTAAGTTATCCATCAAATCAGCAACCTGGGGAAGTGGGAAAGCATCTTTCACTGTGACATCATTTAGTTTCCTGAAATCAATACAAAAACGCCATGTCCCATCTTTCTTTCGAACTAAGACTATAGGACTTGACCATGGTGAATTACTCGGCTTAATTATGTTGTTTTCCAACATTTCTTCTACTTGGTCTTCAACAACGGTTCTCAGAGAATTGGGCAGTCTTCGAGGCAGCTGTTTAACAGGTACGGCATCGCCTGTCTCAATCTTATGCTCTGCTAGTGTGGTTACGCCAAGTTCACTAGAATTTTTCGCGAAAACATCTTGGTGTTTATTCAACAAATTTTCCATCCTCTCTCGCTCCTCACCCGACAGATGCTCTAACTCAAATTTGATCTTATCCTCGGCAGATGATGTACCACACTTTGAATTAATAAATGTTGGGTCTCTTAACTCATCACCAACTTGCTGAAGTTGCCCAACAGTCATGCCCTTGTACAACTTAATAGGTGATGTCCCTGGATTAATAATCTGGATGGGTACCCTCTGTTCTTTTGGCTGTACAATAACTCTTGCTACAAGAACACCTTTCCCGGATAAGTTCATATTAGGCTCTAAGATGCTTTCATTTAAAGTGGGATTTCGGACCCTGGCAGTTTTGAAAACTTCATGTTTCGCCGGAACAACCAAATCCTCATCTAGAACAACGCCCAGGGGATCTGCTATGGTTGAATCAAATAAACACAAGGGTTTTGTGGTACCATCTGGGAATTTCAAAACCATTTCAGCCATATCGACATTTACTTTGTTAGTTACTAACCAATCTAAACCCAGAATAATTTCAGACACCATTTCATTAGCCACATAAAAGTCATGAGATGACTTGTTGTTTTCATCAAATTGCACATTCAAGGTGGTTTTGCCCAAAATCCCAATGGGAGAATTGTTAGCGGCTTCTGCAACAATATCGGATGGAAATAATGGGGTATCATCCAGTTTAAGAGGTTGCCACTGGTCTTTACTAACTAATGAAATAGATGCGCCAGTGTCAACTATACAAAGTTTGTTTTTCCCATTAATAGTAGTCTCGACCATAAGGGTTTTCTTCTTACTCGCTGAAGAAACAGTAGACAGTCTGATTTTTGAATCATTTTTCTTGGGGCTTTCACCATCTCTACTAGAACCCAGACCTCCCTCCAACTTGGCATTACAGAACTTTGCAATATGGCCACTATTCCCACAACGATAGCAAATGGTCACGTGTCTATCCATTTGCCAATTCTTATCATAACCTTGGAGCTTAGTATTAACTGGTTGTTGATTAGCCAAGGGGCAGGATTTTGCCAAATGTCCTGGCTTTTGACATGAATAACATAACTTAGTTTGTGGCCGTGCAGTATTATTTTGCCTGAAGTTGTTCATAGTAGGGCACTGTCTGGACACATGACCAAATCCATTACACGAATAACATGTTTTAGCAGCATTCAAAGAACTAACTGAGCCAATTGTTGTTCTACTTAATTTTTCTGTTGCTTCTCTGGCTAATGTTTTCATTGTGGCATTTGCTGCCTCAAATCTTCGAGCAATTAACAAGGCATCATCTAAACTGTTTGGTGGCTCTTGTAACAACTTGTTTTGGGTGGCCTTATCTCTCAACCCCAAAATAAATTGATCAACCAACCTGCTAGAATATTCGTCACCATGGAAACCACATCTAGCTCCAGCTTCTCGCAAAGAAACAGCATACGAATCAACAGACTCACCAGGCTCCTGTTCTCGACGATGAAAATTGTAACGTTTCTCTGTAGCAGTCTGATTCCTTTCAAATAACGACTTCAACTTTCCAATCCAATCTTTGTACGCGTTTTCCCCTTCGCCAAACTCAACCGGTTCTGCCAAACGAAACGCATCTTCGCTCAAATTAAACAACAGCGCAAATCGTCGCTTTTTAACATCTTCAAGTTCCACTGCTTCGAAGTACAAATTACATTTCTTGATGAACAAATCAAAGTCTTCGCCAATTTTAAACTTGTCGGGCCTTCGAAACAATGACAAAGATAATTTATTCGTCTCAACATTCGGTGCTTCTGCTTGCTCAGGTTCGACCGCCATGTTTGCACGATACAAAACACACTCGAAAAACAAGTCAAAATGTCACATCATTTCCACAAGTTTGGTCTCGGTGGGACCTCCAAAATTGTCACGAAGCACAACTGGACTAAGATAATACCAAAACTCTTTAATTACAATACTCAACAACGATTAATCTCCACGAAATACATCTCACAATTTCACATTAACTCTACAATATCTCATTCCCATGCGGTTCTCTCTCCTCAAAAACACATGCACTAAAAGGCGCTAAAACACATACACTAAAAGGCGCTTAAACACATACACTAAAAGGCGCTTCTCTACACATGCGTGTTCAATCCAACGGAGCTACAGATCGAATCCAGCTGTTGAGCTTTAGCCAGAAGTTGATGGTGAGCTATAACAACAAGGTGAGATCTACTCTGGGATCTAAACTCGCCTTAGGGAGGTAAATAGGCTCCCTATATAGTAACTTATGGGATGTTTGCGGGAGCAGTACGTGGACTATCCCACGCAACCGCACGATTAAAACAAAACAAAAATTGACCGGGCTTTTTTTAAAAAAAGGCTATTTCAGAAAGATTTCTAAATAATACGTTGAATAATACTTGGTTTTGAGTGCCAAATCTATTTCGAGTCTATACAGAAATTCTACATATGATACGAATATCACTAGACCAAAAAATAGCTACGAAACAATGCTTTTAAACTTTTTAAGTATACACTGTCACCCGTAAAACATTTGCAAAATTCTACACAAACGTTTAATAAACGTTTAAAAAGTTGTTTACTTCTCAAGTGATTACATGCAAACAGAAAAACATCACAGTTTCATAGCCTAATTGTTCATTTTTAGCCAAAACTGCAAAACCAAATAAAAAAAACACGTCCACCTGTTAGGCTGTTACAGCTCATAGGTACAGTAAACGACAGGGTTCAATGGACCTTTCACCTTTTGACTAAAATTTAGATCTCCACAAGTCTAGACAAAAATTTCATTACAGCTTGAAAGAGCATCACAAAATTAGTAATATTCCAAAGTTTTGTTGCGAAATGTTGTAGAAGGTATGTATTTCCCGCGCGTAATACAAAATGACTGATAATTGCAAACTTCGCAAGGCTATATTATCTTTATTTAACATTTCGCAACGAAACTTTGGAATATTACTAATTTTGTGATGCTCTTTCAAGGTGTGATTAAATTTTTGGGTAGACTTGTTGAGATCTAAATTTTAGTCAAAAGGTGAAAGGTCCATTAATCTTTCTCACGCCGCCATTTTTGAGGAACTGTAATTTTTCGTAAACGATTATATTTCGTTTACGAAAAATTACAGTTCCTCAAAAAGTCCAAAAAATGCGGGGTGAGAAAGGCTAATTAGCTTCAACCTTATAGAAGTTTTGTGCTTTCACCGATTTGATCCTTCTCAATATTCCTTGCACGTTGGTTAAATTTAGCAATCTCCCACTCGTGTGGGTTCGTATTGTCAGCGGACATCACACAGAAAGTGGCCAGCAGTTCTTTGAAAAATGCGAAACTCTCAATTTTCACCGCAAGTTGATTAATTTAAAATTGAAAAGAATTCATTAAAATCTAGCTAACTATAGTTGCTATCTAACGAAAAACGTGCTTGAGGTCATGAGCAAGATTTCCAAAACTTGCAAATCTCATCTATTAAATTTTCCAGATTGGATAAAAAATAAACAGCAATGATTACATTGCACATACTGTACAACCTTTGTTGATGTTTGTTTGCAGAACACTTGATAATCGGCAAATTATCAGTAAAATCACAATGTAGTGTGCCTTTTGTTATAAACACGGAACCATATATCGCTGAAGAAACTGCCACAAAGACCAGAAAAGCGCATATCAGATCAGTAGATATAGTTTCAGTTTGTTTTGTTTATTTTTTAATAATTTAGAATTTCGTACGACTATATACGATATATTCATGTAAATTAAACATTACGGCATTACACCGACAGTTTCCGAATGCGTGACCACAAGCGGCCCAATCTCTGAATGGTCGATATATTTTGAATATTCACTATTAAAACTATATGAAAATGTTTTATTCACTGTTAATTTAAGTCTAGCAAAATACAATGAATCACATTATTGTATGAGTGTATCTATACTGTATCTATTATTGTTTAAAAGCTACAATATTCACCATAGAATAAGATCCAAGTAACAAAATAGCCGAAATCAAATCAATGAAATGAAAATTGATCCTCCATTAACATTCAAATAGGGAAGCACTATAGAGAAAAAAGGAAATTTTAGACAAGTATAGATCCAATCAGCATGCATAATATTTCTGACACATCAACGCGGAAAATTGCTTCGGCTTAGTAATAATATATAATATTTATACGAGAAGCCTAATCAGTAGTGAATGTCTCATCTTTTCTGCTAATTAGTAGTAAATGTCTTACACTTCATCATCAGGCTGGTAAAGTTCTTACACTTCCTACCAATCTTTTTATTTGAAGAGTTTATTCAAGCAGGAAAGCCCCGAAAAAATGGTACAATTTCGAAAACAATTTCTTCCAACTTTGTTAGATGTGGACATGATGTTTTCAATGCACTTGACGGCAAAGTTTAAAAGATTATAGAGCTTAAGCAAGCGGCGTTTTTGACAGCATGGACGTATGATTCGCGAGAAGGATGGACTGGCTTAATGTTGTGTTTCTCTCGGTTTGTTGTACTGAATCTTCAACATTCTACTTCTCGATCTCTCCCATATGTGAAAAATTCCCTGCCTGCAGAATATATACTTACTCCGGAGTAAACCATCTCAATTTGATTTTCTATATAATAAAATTCATATATTTGCGGGCTTAGATTCATGGTAACCTGATTACCAAATGGTATGACCTCAGCTGTTTAGGGGATGGTTGTATAGACAATTCCTGGTAAATGACACAGCCACTGACTGCGGTTTTATAACTCCTTTATTGTCTTACCCCCGTTGTGCTATGAGGAAAGGCATGCTTTGAATAATCGTGAATTTACAGTATATAAAACATGCATGCCTGAAAATATGAAATTCATTTCTCGAGTGGACTATATATTATTAAGCCCTCTCTCTATACATACATGTGTGCACACTCCAATGCATAATGCTGGCAAGACTCCAAGATTTATTCTTCTACAGGCAGCATAACAGGCACTTCTATTTGGATTCGAATCCTAAAGATAAGACAATGTTCATGCAGACGTTAGCATAAGGAACAACTTCATTAACAAGAAAAAAATTACTGTGTTAAACTGCGCCTAAAGGAATGCAACATTAACATGATGTATTTGATTTTAAAACCTGTGTACGATCCCATACTTTACCACGGACAGAACTATGGTTTCAACAGTAAGTTAATTATATATAAACGCGACGTTCTTGGGTAATGTTGGCCTGTTTTCAGTTATTGCCTATTCTGCTGTATTTTCAATATTAATTAATTTTGTACAGAAGTTAGTTTTCATGACATTCGTCTATTTAATTTAATTATCTATATGACATTCGTCTATTCGTCTATTTCCGAATGCAGCACCACTGCCCCTATAGGAATAAATGAAAGTGCAAAACATGCTGCTGTATAACTTAAAACAAACTGACTTTTAATGTACTTCCACCTTCAACTGATGAAAACTCCAAACGACCAACCGTATACACTGATTTTGCGAATTACATCACCGCACGTAATATAATTAATTTTAGGGATTATGCATATATAGATGATGTGAAAATTAGTATAGGAAGTAGAATAACCATGTTTCTGTATTCTGGTCATGCATGCATTCATAAAACAAGATATATGCATATAAAATAAGTACTTACAACATTGCAGGCATTATCGCATATTGCGTCATTGGTTCTAGGGTCAAAACTGCAGATTAACTGACAATGTTCTTTTCGCCCAGCACACGCTATATATATATTAAAAAGGATAAAACGTTAACTTGTTTACGCATATTCTAAAATGTCTGTAAATGTACGAATGGAAGGCTGTACGCATGCAATGCTGTTTTCAGTCAATTACGTAATCAAAAATAATTTATATTTTCAAGGCGGGAAGTAATGTACTCGATCTGTCTATACTGTATTTTAAACTACATAATTATGTGTGAGTAAATCTGTATTCTTCGTGGCAAATTTAACAACTAATTTTAAGCTTCTGTTTTGTTTTTGGAGTGAATCTGCATTTTACATTGAATAGTGCTTTTTGCACTACTATATTGAGCTCTTTCATAGTCAGTTTTGCTGACATATAGCTGCTTTTTAACTGCAGTTTTAGACTTGTGTCCTAAAGAGACTTTTTTCCCATAGGCGTGGGGGGCGGGGGTATTTGCCACTCCCCCAGTGAAGATGAAGTTCGGGCACATTATAAACGTAATTCGGGCGAAAAATGCTGGAGATATATACAATATAGTATTTGAAATACCAGAAATATGTAAAAGACACATGGATATTCGACAAATAGAAAAACCTCTTTTGGGCGTCGCCCTTTTTACCAGTTTTTCCACTGATGAATGCACCGCTCGTTCCCATGCAATTAGCTAACTCATATCAAATTTAAGTATAATACAAAACTCATTTAAAAAAGTACTCTCTATACACAGCCAGAAACGCGCAATTCGGAACAGATCTGCAACAGATCTGTTATATCCTGTTGTCAACAAGCCGATATCTGGATGCGTTCGATCGCCTTGTACCTGTCTGTTCTGACAGGTCAGCAACGGCCTGTCAACAGGTCTGTTACAAGTTGTTGTGACAGAGCTGCAGCAATGCTGTTTTCAACAGGCCTGTCGCAAGCTGTTGTGACAGAGCTGTAGCAATGCTGTTTTCAACAGGCCTGTCGCAAGTTGTTGACACAGAGCTGCAGCAATGCTGTTTTCAACAACTTGCGACAGACCTGTTGCAAACCGAGGAAAGCCGCGGCGTATGAAGCTTGTGTATATGCACTATTTTGAACAAAAGACGGCCAAACAGGTTGCCATATTTCGGTTGTAGACTTGTAGTGTTTCGTGCAATAGCCAGACTTTCATATAAACACTTATATACAGAAACTTGCGAGATAATTTTTGAGCAAAACAGCCCGGAAAAAATACGACAAATTAAAGAAAGGTTATTCTCGTAAACAATTTTCAAAATTAATTGGTCTTCAAGTACGACCGAAATATGACAACCTACTTGCATATTTTTCTTCAAAATGGTACATGCAATAACACAAAGCTGCAATAAGGCGTCTTCCTCGCTCGCAGATTTCACTTGAAATTGGAAAGAAATTATATAACGAATTTCATATTCGTATCAACAATGAAGAACGTTGCAGTGAACACTCGGTTGTTCATGTATTTTTCTTTTCTTAAGCTCTAGATCTTGAGTTCTCATTGCCACAGTTTCTTAAAAAATCAAAACAGCTTTGAACTTGTTTGATTTTGTTTGAGGCAGTTGTTGAAATTTTGTTCGGCTGATCGGCTCAAAATTCAAAAACAACTAAACATGATTACGTGATTGATATGTTTGTAATATTTTGTCCAATTGCAACGAGGAATGATGACATGTGCACACGCCTTCATCCAATCAGATTAAAGAAATATAGCGATAGCACACGTCAGTAAATTGGAATTTGGATTTTGGAAATTGGAACTATTTTTTTAAATAAAACAGCGGCTTTTGCATTTAATCAGAGAATAATCTCTCCTATGGGTCATTCCACGCCAAATCGACTAAACTTCCTGCACAAGCATTACAGATTTAGTTGATTTTTGGTACACTTTTAGATCATTATATAATTAGAATTTGTGTGAATTTTTGCTAGATGACATGAAGTATTTCAGGAAATATAAGCAAAACACTGCGTGATTGTCAATGGCGGAAGTCGCCATTTTGACAGAATTTGTAATTTCGGCATAATTCGCACATCAATATCTCGTTTATCACTCAACATATTAAGACAAAAATTGGTAGAGTAGTAAATCTGAGACTGCTCTTCTAAACCAATACATCGTTTAATGTATGTGATGAAGGATGTCGTAAATAACGGGGGATCAACATACTGGCTGAATGGAAAAAATACAAATTCGTCGTAGATTTGAACTATAATATCTTGGTAAATATCTAACTAGGTACATTCATGATATCTACACATAAAAACAAGCCTTCAAAGAATTCTTGTTAGCAATAATAGCCCGTTATAATTAGTCAGACGTTAAAAATACCGATTTAAATTGCGGCAATTTTCGGATGTGTCTTCTTTTCGACGAGGGAAATAAGCATGTGGGACTAATCGGACAAACTCAAGATTTCACTGTATTAAAGTAAATGTTACGCTAAACCTGTGGTAGAAATTTCATTATTGTCCTCTGTTTGGTTCAATGTTAACGAGCGACCTAAAAATTTGTGTTTTTCACTAATTCAGTAATTGAATTCAAATGTAAACAAACAAATTCTGAATTGCATGAAGCGCAGTAACTAAGCCGGTGATTTTGTTATCAATCTACTGGTCCTTTTCTAGTATTCTCTATGTCCGCCAAAAAGTCACAAATGCGAGAAATAATTGATATAAAACATTCATTTTAAGTCTTTATACCGTCCATATATATCGCCTGATGAATAATATTAATATAATTCTTTCAATTGTTATTTATATGCATGTCAAATGTCAATCACGCCAAAGTGACTTCCATCAGAATGTTAATTGTCTTAATATTAATTAAAGCTATCTGATATTTTTCGACCATGTATTTATGAACGTCTAGAGTAAATTGTGCATAGCTGAATTACCTTAATAACAACTAAATAGTAGCTGTTAG
>CACRXK020008215.1:0-21259 GCA_902702795.2 Paramuricea clavata
AAATGATAAAGGTCTGCATGATTTTGAAAAAAAATGATTATTAGCAAATTATTGGGGAGCTGCAGCCCCCCGGTTGCTACGGCCCTGTATATATGATGCTTGATTAACTGGGGGGGAGTTGAATATTTGGAATCTCTAGATCGTCGGAAATGGCACTTTCAGAGTCTTCATTAATTTATTGATTATGATTCTAGAAATGGCATGCTATCAAATTTTATACTCGGAAAATGTGCTTCTTTTCCTCCTGAGATCTTATCATCTGGGACACAAATAGGGAATAAAAATTACGAGTCCTATAGATCTAATTACGAGAGCTATAACATACTGATCCCCAAGCTGTCTTATAAAAGTAGGATTATATGAGAAAAAGTAGGAAAAAGTAGGAAAATCAAGCAATTTTTAATAAAAAATAGGAAAAGTAGGAAAGTTGAAGAAAAGTAGGAAAAAGTAGGAAAAGTAGGATGGCAAGAAAGCCTGATATATATATAATTTCGCTTACCTCAAAATTCCGCAACAGTCTGTTTCATCAGTAAAGAATCATGCGGAATTTTGAGGTAAGCGAATATATATATATATATATATATATATATATATATATATATATATATATATATATATATATATATATATATATATATATATATATATATATATATATATATATATATATATATATGTAAAGATGTAAAGATAACAAAAATACATACCAATTGCTTTGATGTTGCTGAAGGATTATAATATCTGAATTTTATCCCATCTCTACTAACTGTCAATGTATATGAAGTCACGTTACCCTCTGTGGCGATCTTTCTGATGTCAGCTAAATAGGGCAGCACAACTTGTAGATACTCTTTCTGGGAAGAAAAACACACCGTATTATTAGGAAATACAGGTTTTTTAACATACTTCCAAAAGCGTGTAGTGAATGTTAAGTATAGTATATAAGCGCCCTGATCACAGCCATTGATTTTAAGCACAGTTGAATGAAGGCAACACCAAACAATGTGATGATTTAATAAGTACCTTATCTAGACATAGATTAACGTGACATATTAATTAACGTGGGATTTCTTTAATAACTATAGTTAATTAGTAATTTAATAACCTTAATTAATTATTTACTGTTTAATAAACGAGCAGGAGTGTTTTATTAGGTTTAAAGCCACGAGCGCGCAGCGCGAGTGGCTTTAGACCTAATAAAACACGACCTGCGAGTTTCAAACACGACTGCAAATTCAATAGATATACTGCCTTATTAGTATTCTTTATACAGTATAAAAAATACTAATGAAGACACGACTGCAATAGATACTGCCTTATTAGTATTCTTTATATAAAGAATACTAATTAGGAGTGTTTTATCAGGTTTAAAGCCACTGCACGTGACATATTATGGTTGACATGATTTGCCAATAAGCTTATGAATTATTAATGAGTGTTTGAAAGACTATTTATTCTAACCTTAATTAAATTAATAACGGATTTCATTCTACGTTAATAAATTGCATGGTTAAAGGGAAATGGCAATATATTTTCTCATTTTCTCATTTGAAAGAACTTTTAAGACTATATATAATACTCTTTTACCGTTTTTTCATATAAATACATTTGATCGAAGAGGGAATGAAATTGTCCGCCATCTTCAATTTTTGCATCTACTGATTTTAATCAGTAGAAGCATTATCAGGACCTGCAGAGGTCCGTGTATGTCGGGAAAAGGCACATTTGATGACGTATAGATGTAATGCATTGCGAGCATAGGCAGGGGGCGCCGGAAAGTCGATAATTGGGGGGGGGGGCAGATATTCATATATTCATGTTCTGCATAATTTATTTCCTTTGAAAGAGATTGTTTTTACCGTCTGTGAACATGAATATATGAATATCTGCCCCCCCCCCCCCAATTATCGACTTTCCTGAGCATAGGATTGCGAGCGAAAGTCCGTTATCTACGGTTAGTTCCGCTCTTGTCCATAAATGGTTTTGTCAATAACACGAGTACTCAATAAAATGGTTTTGTCGATAACATGAGCGGAGTGCAATACGTATACACTGCGCGAGAGGATGACGAATTTGTATGTTCATATCTTCGGTTCAGTGCACAATAGTTTTAGTCATTATCAACATTGTAGCGATTTATGACCTTTGAAAGTCAAGCGAGATCGTATATTATCAAATTACGCAATTGTCTGAACAAAAATATAAACTAGCCATACCTTTCGCCGAACATGCAATATTCTTGTTCGAGTCATTATCAATAACACTGTGTGGAGTGTTTATAGTCTTTATATTTTCGAGCTTGTATCTTCAAATTTGTATCTTTTAGTTTTATCACGGTATATAAAAATTTCCATTTCTGGCCCGACTGTGAGCAAATCCCAACCGGAAATACAATTTTAAAACGTCAACAATGGGACGTTTGTCACTTGTGCTTGTGCTATGACTCTGGAAATGCCAGAAATTGATTCCAAAGGTCAGAGTGCACATCTATGCTTTTATCTGCTAAATGCCTTTTATTTCCCAGTGCTACTATTCAGTAGATGCATGTCCGCCACAGCGGACCTGTGTTTGTAGATATGCATGCCACGTCACAACAGGGTCACGCAATATTTTTACCTAGACAACCACTAATCATTTTGCACTCAAAACTATACTCTGTCTGCCCTTCGAAATATCAAGATCATTCAAAACCATTAAAACATCTACCAATCAATATTTGGTCAGCAACGAATACTTTTATGTGGTTAATCCCTGTTGTGATGTCACCAAAACTACCGTTAATGAGTTCAAAAATGTATCCAAGATGGCGGAAATCTCATCACTTCAAGTGAAAATATTTCAAGAACTAAGCAGGATATGAAAAATCAGTAAAAGAAGTTAATATATAATTTCAAAAGTTCTTTCAAATGAGAAAATAAAAATTTATATTGCCATTTCCCTTCAATTTCCTATAATAAGGTATACTTTTATCTACCTGATTTGCTGTCGTGGGGCACCAGGACCCACCGTGACGGAATCGAGCCTGAAAGGGTTCATTTGTAGATAAGAAAGTGGTAGCTGTAATTTGAGAATCCGATATCTTCCCATTCTCCATTCCCAGTGGCCCATTGCAAAACGGTAAATCTAAAATAAAAATCACATTTAGTTCCTTGTAGGTTTTACGGCGATGAGTAGTGTCGTAGTGTCGACTGTGCGTGCACATGACGCATTCGCCCTGGGGAGAAAGTTGAAGTGCTGAATATATTTTTCAGGTAGTTGCAGTGCCGTTGCCAGAACGATAAGGGGGGGGGGGGACATATTCATATATTCGTGTTCACATACAATAAAAACAATTGATTTCAAAAGAAATTAATAAAGCAGAACTCTACGAACTAGCACACTTTCAAGTGATTACTGAATCTACAAAAATATTTCCTTAAATGCAATTCCTTTATTTTCAGGGCCGTAGACGCGATAATTTGTGGGGGGGGGGGGTATATTCATATATTCATGTCACATATCGTAAAAACAATCGCTTTCAAAAGAAATCCGTCGCGGGCAGAACACGAATATATGAATATGTCCCCCCCCCCCCAATTATCGTTGTGGCTACGGCACTGGGTAGTTGTATCTCTCTCAATCCCCAGCTGTCTTGTTATCGTCGCTACATACACAGACACAGATCTTTCAAGTTCGAGTGTTTTAGATTGTAATCTGTTTTAGACACAAGTACGTGTTTGACCAACCGCAAACGAGAATAAAGTTTGAATGTACATTAGCAATCTTTATTAAATGCTTACCTCTATGTCTCATGCAAACGTAGTTTTGTTTTTGTGAGCAATTTTTAACCGACCATGCACCATCTTTCCTGACACTTAGTATCATCACGCAGTCACGATCGTCATTATTTTCAGATGGTTTACCATTCGCCCAAATTTGATATTTAGTGTTGTCCAACGAACTGGGCGATTTGTCAGCAGTCCATCTGAACACATTTTCCTTGTTAATATCGTTAAGACCTATCCAGGCATCTGTGCCAGAGATAGATTGGATTCGTTGATTTACAAAATCCTGTTCACTTTGACTGTTTATTTTAACTAGCGAGGCAAAATTTCCAATTGCATTACAAGCGGCTTCGGCTTCTGCCCATGTCATTTTTTGAGATATGTCCATATTGAATTGGTAACAGGAATCATTGTATGCGATCCAACCTTCAGGACACATATTTTGACCTAGAAAAAAGAACTATGGTAATCAACAATGATTCGCTGAAGAACCAGAAAGAGCAAGAGATCAAGATGGATATTTAACAATTATTGGATGAGGTTAAACAGTACATTCAAGAGGGTCAATGTTATTTTTGAAGCCGAAGGCTGAGGCGGGTAACAATGACCGAGGTCTGAATAAAAATAATTTTGCACAAAATATTGCACGCAATTATTAAATACTGGATATTGAGATTTTGGATGGGGATTTCTGATCAATCACACACAAGAACAAAATTTGAATGCATACTAAAATATTGTTCGTACTTAGCCGAAAAACTGATATATACATATCAAACTTACTAGGAAAATTTGCCTGAATGCAACACGGTGCCTTTTTAAAGGAATTTTCACTGGGGGGGCAAAACAGGAAAAAGGCAGAACGAAAAATATGAGCCGTCGAGGTTTGGCGAACGCGCGAGTCTGAAGAGAGATTTTGTAAAACTTTAATTTATTAACTTCACCTATATTTTACTTTAAACAATAACTTCAACTCTTTGTAGCTATAATCGTACAGCTATAACCAGTGGCGTAGCCAGACCTTAATTTTTTTTTTTTGGGGGGGGGGTCGAAAAGTCTAGGAGGGTCCGGGGCATGCACCCCCGGGGAAATTTTCAAATCTAGGGTCCCTGAATTGCGATTTCAAGCATTTTGGGAGTGAAATTCCGAAGAGTTCCGAAGATTATAAAGTACATCGAAGACATGAATTTTTCCAGACATTTCTACTCGGAATTAAATAAACTGGAAAAGTCACCTTGAAAAATAGGAGGAGGGGTCAGTGTCACCTTATTTCCTCTCTGTGATGCTGGGGGGGGGGGAGAAAATCCCAATCTGATTTTGATCAGAAATGTTACATTTAAATCATTTTAGGTTCTATGAGACACCATTTCCGCATTCTCAAAATTGCGTTGCTTTTTCATACGATACAGAATAAGTCTGAGAAGAAATATTCATGCTATGATGATGCATACATGTATTTAACAGTTAAAAATCTAAACTAAATCTATTCTTCTTGGAACCAGCATTTTATCGGATTGTTTGCATGAAATCTATCGCTATTATGAAATACTCGGTGAAGAACAATATGAATTATACACAAGATAGCTGTGGAGGAGGCTATGGAAGGGCATAATCTCATTATTAAGTAAATCAACTGCAATTCTGACAGCAATCATGAGAAATTCTGCTTCGCACTTCGGGGGCAGAAATGGCTTTACTGGGGGGGGGGGCAAATTCTTTCCCAGGGGGGGGGGCAATTCCCCCCCCCCCAGATATATAGTTAAAAAAGGCACTGATGCAACACGTAACAGTCCATACGTACAACCATAGCGCTTATAGTTACAAAATATAGCGATTTTTAACAAGTCTTTGTCTCTCTTCCGAACCCATTAATTAAAAGCAATTACAAATACATCACCAACTAGTTATGCAAGCTTCATAAGAGTGTGTTAGCTTTCTAACAAAACCTTTTGTTCAAACGATTCGATAAAATTTCCATTTTCAAATTTATTTCGTCTAGACCAGCAGGTTATATGGTGCAGCTTCCAAATACATCGCGGTTATCCCTAGATACTTAGTACAGTATGTGCATGCGTAAATTAGAAATGCAGCCCCAGAACTAAATTATTTTAAAAATTTCCTTTCATTTGATGCCAAATTTGGTGGATTTGAGCAGTTTGAATCAGTAGATTGAATGAAAAAGAATTAAAATTCAGTAAACTCATAAACGCATATCAGTATTAGGAAGACAAAATTAAACTTTGTTACTTAGATCTTTACAAATGTCTCTTGAAGTTCATTTTGAATTCCCAAGATTTTTAGTTTTCCCACTAATGAATGACGTCATACATATATAATAGCGATTTTCTCGAGCAGGTTAGAATAGAAAACAGCATTCGTGTTTTGTATAATGGCAGTGGATTAATGAACACATTTTGCGGTTTCCGCGCGGGTGCAACGATACATGTTTTCCAACTGCTTTTTGGCGAGTGGCCGACGTCTATCTACCATCCTGTGGATAGGGTACGATTTATATACATTGTGCGTAAATTTCGCTAATGCAGTGTAGTAATAGTTTTGTGTTTCCCCCACAAAGTTACACACTTCTACAATTTAAAAACCTCGTCAGTTAGTTGCCAATTTGGCCACCAACAGCTGGGCGACTTTCTAGATGTTGTAAGACGTAAGTCTGTGCAAACAGTCACCAAAAGCAGTCGCATAATGAAGTGGCGCGGCCAACAATCAAAGATGCTACCAACAGTTTAGGGTTTCTAAATCCGCACCGTTTTTCTCAGCGTAGCCTAAGCCATTGTCAAATAATACCGACTCAAAATGTGTTTTGTCAGGTATATTGACTACATATTGTTATACTTTCGCAATGACATCTTACCTTCTTCCTTCTCACAAATGTAAGATTTCCATCCATAGCAACTTGCATCATTCCAATAACCCGCTTGGGCATGACCATACATTTCGGTACACCGTTCTACTCCTAAACCATTCGGTTCACCAATCTGCCAGTTTTTGTAATTCAAAGGATCTTTAGAACGAAACTCCCACGTCCAATTTCCAGCAACGTCAAGGTCATTTAGGCCAATCCAAAAACTCTAAAAAAATTTGAATTAGTTCCGCTCATACTATATTATAGTTTAGCTCACACATCCAGCAAGCTAGTTCTGTTGACAATTTCAAAAGACTTTTAATAAAGACATTTTTATTTAAGAAAGCGTATTTATATATTTTTTAGACTTTTTAATATTGAACATAAATAGTTTTATTAATTATTACACTTTTTCTTGTATTAATTCTTCTATATAAATTGTTATGTGCATGTGAACATATTCAAATGGAACATTTGCGCACTATAAATGTAAATTATTATCCCCGAGCCAACGGCGCGGAGCGCCGTTCCGGGCGTAAGCTACAATTAAGTTAATATTTGAGCTAAGTTAATATTTGATATGCCGATTTTCGCTAATTTTAGACGCATCGCAAAATATGCTCCCGATTTTGAACATTAATATCTCCGTGAATTTTTAAGTAAAATACAGCTGTAATATATCAAAATCTAAGTTAGTCCTTGCTCTATTTAATGCAAGTTATTTCTGTTCGATAGCTTTACTTGTTTAGAAGTTATTAAGAATCAAATCGGAGTACTTTTTTGGGGGACACCCGGTATTTACATGCAGTACAATTTACATTTCTACAGATTACAGTATACATAATTACATAAAGTTCATATCGATATAGGTATAACATACACTGTACATCTTACGAGTTATTTTTGTACATATCCAAAAACAATTCATGGGCTTTACGCTTGAATGCTTGAAATGAGCTGGAAGATCTAATATCTGGTGGCAACATATTATAAAAATATGCTCCAGTGTACCGAAGTCCACTTCTGGTTATTGTTAGTTTATAGTTTGGTACCCATAAGTCCATATTGGCAGTGCTTCTTGTATGTCGCTGGGAAATTGTTGACAATGGTTTGAACATATTACTTAAATAGTCTGGAGTCAAGTTATTTAAGTAGTGTTTAATAAACTAGGTAAACTACCCTATACACAACTCTGTACTTTATCGGTAAAATGTTTGACCGTTCGAAAAGTAGTTTAGATGGAGAAAGTTTAGATTTATCATAAATTAGTTTTAAGATAAGTTTTTGTAGTTTGTATATTCTTGAAGTGTGTGGTGATTGTCCCCAAACGGTGCAGCAATAATCAATTCTTGGTTGAAAGAACGTTTTATATTTTATTTATAAAATATAAATTATAAATTTAAAAAATAGCAGATACATTTTGATTCGGCGGAACAGAGCGATAAGTTTACTCAGATTAGAAGCTAGATCATTGATATGAATATGAGCTTTCCAACAGAGATGATTATCAACAATCACACCCAGCAATCTTTTTGATTCTACATTTTCAAGCACGGTATTGTTGTAATTGATATAGAGTTCAGAAGAGCCAATTTTCGTAGATTTTTTATATGTACAAATCACCATTGATTTGTTTTCTCCCCATTAATCACCATCCCATTAAATGTGCTCCATTGCTCGATGTCTTCCATGGAAGACGAGAGTGTTCAATTCAACTGGTTCATGGAATTTCCAGAGGAAATTTCCAGAAGGTGGAATCATCAGCATAAAGATCTACGTTCTGGTTACTATGTAAAGGGAGATCGTTAACAAATAAAATAAATAGAAGCGGTCCCAGAACACTCCCTTGTGGTACGCCAAATGAAACAGGAGCTATTGATGAAATGTAATTTTTAATTTGAACACACTGATATCTTCCGGACAGATAAGAATACATCCATTTAATTAGAGTTTCATCGAAATGATAACACTTAAGCTTGGAGATGAGAATATTGATGCTGATCATGTCAAAAGCTTTTCGAAAATCAATAAGTGTTACACCATTAAGTTTTCCATGTTCAATATTTGTAAGCCATGTATCTACCAACTTAACAATTGCACTTTCACAAGAATGGTAGCGTCGGAATCCCGATTGTCCTTCACACAGTAGGTCAAAAGATATTAAGTGGGTGGTTATGCTGTTATGGTAGTGACGTTCCAACAGTTTGCTTACAATACAGAGAATGGAGATTTGACGGTAATTACTTTTTTCAGTACGACTTCCAGATTTATGAACTGGGCAACTCTTGCAGTTTTCCATCGCATTGGGAAGTAACCGTAAGTAATGCTTTGATTAAGAATCAAGGTAAAAGGTTCTGCAGTGACTGAAGCTGACATTTTGAGTATTTTGGAGGAAAATCCATCCAAACCAGTAGCTTTACGAGGATCTAATTGATTAAGTAATTGAAAAACTTCATCACACGTTAAAGGTGGTATTGTAAGAAGAATATCATCAGTATTTTACTGCTAACAAAGTCATTTAGTTGTTCTAGGTCAGGATCTAGGTTGACCATTGTTTGAAAATCCACCCTCCAGGAACCAAAAAAAATGCGTGAATTTGTGACTAATTGCGACTGGTCTTTCATATTATCCACGAAAGATGTTAATGATAAAGTTAACGCGTTTCTAGAATTTACGCAAGTTTCAATTGACTCCTTTTTTCCAATTAAAACATTCAAATTACACGAAGATGATAAACCATTTATAACTGGAAGATTAAAAAAGCTAATGGCAAAGCGTAACAAAGCTCATAAGTCGGGTAACTTTGAGCTCTTTAAACGTCTTAGAAATCAAATTGTTGCGGAGGTTCCGGTTCGATCTGCAAAAAAGAACTTTTACCACAATCATGTTCGTCCCACCTTAAAAATCCGCATTTTTGGTGGAAGAATGTAAATAAAATTGTTGGGAAAAAGAAACAGTCTATTACACTGTTTGATCCGCAAACGGAACATCCTATGGACGAGAAACAAGCTGCGGAACATATAAATGAATTTTTCGCAAGCCTAACTGAGAATTTTATCGAAGTGCAGGATAAGTGGTTAGACGACGGTTCCTCCGAGCCTTTGCCAGTTATTAGTGAAGAAAGTGTAGAAAAGAAGTTAAAGGGACTTAGTGTTAGGAAGGCAAGCGATCCGTGCGATGCCAATTTTAAAATGCTGAAGATGTTTGCCAAGACTTTTGCTATTCCGTTAGCAAACATTTTCAATGAATCGTTCAGGTCACGGATATTCCCAAAAATACGGAAACGTTATAACGTTTGCGCAATTCCAACGGTTACACCATGCTCTGCTGTAGAGGACTTGAGACCAATTTCGCTTACCAGCATTTTGTCTAAGATATAGGAGTCATATACTATAGAATGGATCAATCAGGATGTATGGGCGAATTTCAATGAATCCCAATATGGCGGGTTACCGGGATCATCTGCTATGTTGACCCTAGTTAACCTTATACATACCTGTAAATGCTATTTGGCCATGGAAACGCCTGGCAGGATAATACGGATTATATTTCTTGATTTTAGAAAAGCTTATGACTTGGTAGATCACAATAAGCTATTGGAAAATTGTGAGAAAATTGGGGTCAGGCCAGCTCTTGTTTCTTGGCTAGGATCGTACCTCAAAGATAGGTCACAAGTCACTAAATTCCGCAATGAATTCTCGCAGGAGGCTTGAGTCAAAGGAGGAGTTCCCCAAGGAAGTAACTATTGGACCCATCGCATTTATTATCCACATCAATGATCTTCCACTCGTAATCTCCCCAGTTAACCCAGAAGATGAAGATATTTCATTGTTCATGGACGATACAACTCTATCGGAAGTCATTGACATCACCCAACATGTGTCCAACTGCTCGATCGGGAACTCTCAACGAAACGTGGATAACATATTGCAATCAAAATATCAAAATATGGAACTCAATAGTATATATTTCAGCAGCTGATTGTCCTCGTTGTCTTGTATTATCGAAAGTTTATTCTCCGTTGGCCATGCCATTTCAAACAAAACTCGAGATCACTGAATTGAATAGTTCCGCCTCTCGGCGATGACCATCTTCCGCTGAGTTGTATATCCGCTTCTATGAACTTTTTTAAAGATTCCATATCCCCTTTCCACAATAAATCATCTTCACGGATATATAACAAAGTAGGTTTGGTGATTTCTGAATCTATAACATCGTTTGTGTTTTGAGAAAGGTTTTCGTTTGTATCTTGAACATCCGCTGTTGCCATGTTGATAGTGTGAAATTTCGCGCGAAATATCTCGATGAGTACATTGCGAGACAACTCCAATTTTATATTAGAAGGATCACCAAGACATTAGAAATAATTTGATATATAGTTTATCCGAAAACTTATAATTTAAAATCGAGAAAATTTTGAAAGTCTCGAGTGCCGAAAAGAGTTATGCTGCGCGATGTAACCTGATCGCTGCATTGCATTTTTAACTAACCTGATTGCATTTTTTAACTATAATCTTACATGTTTCTTGCATTTTCCACTGTTATATTACAAATTTACATATACATACATACAGACTTTATTTAACCACACTAGCCTCAACAATCATTGGGAGGCTGGTTTCCATTATTCCCCCCTTTTTGCCCTACAGTAGGCTACTTTAATATATACGTTTATAATTTGCCCAACTTTATAATTTGCCCTACCTGACGCTTTGGACGAACATAATTTGACAGAAAGTGTTGCTCATTATCATTGTCGATTCTGACCAGGTGTCCTCCGGTGTCCCGACAAGTGCGCTTTGCTGCACCCCATGTTATCGCCCTTTGAAACATTCTATAACAAGACCTGTTATATGCAATCCATCCACTATCACATCTTGGAGGCGGATCTGATTATACAAAGATAAGTACTTTTTAATAAACGAGCAGGAGTGTTTTATTAGGTTTATTAAAAGCCACGAGCGAAAACAGGACACATGCGAGTTTATTAAACGGCTTCAAACACGACTACAAATTCAATAGATATACTGCATGCCTTATTACTATTAGTATTATTTATATAAAGAATACTAATTAGGAGTGTTTTATCAGGTTTAAACCACTGCGCGTGACATATTATGGTTGACATAATTTGCCAATAAGCTTATGAATTATTAATGAGAGTTTGAATTATATATAATGACATGTATAAAGATTCATACTACGAATTGTTGTTAAATTTTGTAGTTTAGTTTGTGGTTTCTAATTTTATTCATTTATTCAATCGGCCAATCACGGATGAATTGCAGTGTCAAAATAAATTCCAGTGAATTTATCTGCAGCTATCTGTATACAGTATTTGTGGCTTATTATACATGTGGGCGATAAGTACAGACAGCTGAGTACATCCAACACAGAAAAAGTCATCATTACTAGATTGCACTGATATCGAAGGAACTAGACTCAGTTCCGAAATATCACATATTCGAACCGACATGACCGCGTAACTCAGTTGGCAGAGCATTGGGCTAGTATTCCAAAGGTCGTAGGTTCGATTCCCGCCGTGGCCAGGCATATTTCTTAAGCGTTCCCGGTGTGGATATACACTCAGAGTAACATCATGCACAAACAACATAATGTTCTGCTATACCGTACCTTTAGTGGGAGGAAGGGTTCCACTAGTTGGAGTCGTTGGATCAGGAAGACCTACATGTGAATACAGCAAAGTTTAGCGGATAACGTACAATACAACTATTTTACTGCAAATAAGATAGTTCTGTACAAACCATAATTTAAATATCATTACTATCAGTGGCAATGACTCATCGTTTGTTGCGGTTAGCACTATTTTCCATCCAGCAAACCGCCCTATAGATTTTCTAAAGTCGTTTCTTTTAGGGTTAGGGGTTAGACGTCAGGTAGTTTGCTGGATGGAAAATAATGCTAACCGTTTGTTCGTGTTGAAATAATTTGCATTAAAATTACCCATATCTATACGAAAATTAACTCAGATTCGCCACAGGACACTCAACTCGAGTAAGGATGCACAGCATAGACGTTTCCATCCTCGCTCTCAGGGCCTCTCGGCCACGCGCGACCCTCATAGGCCTTGGGATACACGGAACCGGAAGTGCAAGAAAACTTGCAGTAATTTAAAGTAGATACTCTTGTATTGGGACGCTTTAGACCCGTAACAATTTTTCCAGAGAAGTATTACCAAGAAACGAAGAATTTGTGTTCACATATTTTGATGGAATAATTTTGGCTAGCAAAAATTGCTCAACGTTCTGGGAACGTAGCAGTTCTCTGAGAAGCCAATCAGATCTCTACCTGGTCGTCTAACCCAGAGCCTAATTTTCAACGAGTGACCGAGGGAAAATGGCTTTGGGAACGAGAATGAGATGTTTCCTGAGATAGTTTCTTAACCTCATCCCAGGCCTCTTTTGGCGTGGTTACTAAAAGTAATAATTGTGGTGCCCAAACAAAGTCAGTCATCGCTTTATATTCACTGCGTGAGCTTGTTAGTCGGTTAGTCTGTTAGTTTGTTGTGTGTTATATTAGTTTGTTAGTCTGTTAGTTAGTCTTAGTTATGCGGGTGGATGAAAGGGAAAAGTCCTTGCCTTTCCACATATCAAGAAGCCAAAATCCGGCTTTCCACCTCTTTAGTATATAACAGACAAAAAATGAATCTGTATTATGATTGGTTGGTGCAAATATTCATTATATATTTAGTAGTTTGTATCATCCTCGGTCCCAGGGCCTCACGGCTGACAGTTTAGGTAATAGTATGGTGGCGAGTGCAATTTGGAAAAACATGCTCGAGTGAATTTTTCAAAATTGCACGAGTCCGAAGGACGAGTACAATTTGAAGTCTTTGAAAAACGCACGAGTATATGTTTTTCAAATTGTAGGAGAAACCATACTATTAATTATTAATAATATATATAAATGAAAAATTAACGCCAGCCATTTTTTTTTACGAAAACACGCCAGTCACTCCTAACGACGCCTAAATGTTTGTGTTCTTGTATTATTTCTGCTGGAAATTGCTGTATCTAATTGGCTATCTTTGTTATTGTTTCATATTTTAAGAGAATCAGAAGGCCTTAAATAGTCAATGAAATTTGCAATGAATTTCTTTTTTTTGCACCGCATTTCATTTTTTGGCACTGTATTTCGAAAAAATTGCACTGCTGTTAGTCAATCAGAATTGAGAAATTTTTTCATGTATATTAGTATGACTATAATTATTTGACTATAATTATTATTGAGAGAGAGAAATCAGAATAAGCTTTATGTCAGGCTCTATTTGAGGCGGACAATTAGAAAAGTGATTGGAATGGGGATACGAAAAAAACAACTTCGCGAAAACGAAAATAAAAGAAAAAAATTCACGCAGACGGGAAGCAAAAAAAAAATGCCAGCAAAAGCACACAGTCGAAAGCCGAAAAAAAATTCGTGCAAGCTGAATATCCCCCTCCCATCACTTTTCTAATGGTGCGCGCCCATAGATATCTTATTTACACTAGATAGCGCATCTCTTTTAGTAAAATTAAAGCCAAGAATATTCCAGCGGTTACCCCCATTTGAATAGATGGCGGCCATGTTGGTGTAGTTCCCACTCGCTAATAAAGGCTTAAAAAACAACAATAACTTTCATCATTTGAATAGTTTAAAATGTATTTGGAATAGGTTTAACTTACTGTTTAAGTTCCCTGTTTAAGAAATAGAAAACATACGAATCTTCTCATTTCATGGGAATATCCTGAGTCTGCAATCATGGCTTCAATTTTTGAATTGCAGAATAATTAGATGCACTATCTAGTGTATATAAGATATCTATGTGCGCGCCTTGCAAAAAGGTTGTTTGGAATCATAAGCCTTGGTATTTATTCAAATATAGTATATATGTCTGCGTCTGTGGTGTACTTTGCGCACACGCAGCGCATTGTAGCAATGTGTCTGGTTGTGTTTTTATTTGCCTTTTCAATCATTTTAGTACCTATAATGTTAAATTTTTTCTATACATTGTTTGTAATTTTAGAATTATTTTCTACAAAACTATTTCAATTTTCGTCGATGTCTGAACAAACTATTAATGGTCCGAACATATCATTCAGAAATTGGAAGAATAGGAACGCGCGAAAAATGCCGGAAACGTAGTTAGGAAGCTATCTTGGGGCATTGTTTTCGCATGCAGTACTAGCTGCAATTGTCAACTAATGCCATGCCGTGTTAGCGATTAACGATGCTCTATTCTTCAAACTTAAATACTGTGAGCAAAGCTACAAAACCGAAGTTCCACAAACGATACCGGATTCTCTCGCTACAAAATCGAAATTTCTCAAAAATTAAAGAATGGTAGTCTTATAAGTTTTAATTCAAATGTGTTGGTGCGAAAAGTATTTGGAAACTACTTGATTGGATGGTCAAACTATTTTTATATAAATTTCAGTTGGTATAATGCGAGTAGAGCTTACACAAATTCAGTACCTTTTTTCCTTTTGCAAATCGAAGAAAATAATTTAGCGCAATCATTATCATTCCACCGTTTGTTAGTTGCGAAAACTTCGGCACAGTTTTCATTATTCTTGTAGTTATTTGGTTCACCCCTATTCCACTGCTGAGGATTTGTAAAATTATTGCCGTCACTCCAGATCCAGCCTTCCTTTGGATCGCTGGTTGTCTTGTTGCGGAATAGCCCAATCCAGAACAAATGGTTTCCTAGGACTTTTGTTTGCTTGTTAATAAAATCAACTTCAGAGGAATTAAGAATAGAAACCATGTCAGCTCCATATCCTAGACAGTTAGCTCTGGAGTTTTCCCAGCTCATTCGACGGACTTGTGCAGTTGGTATGACAAAAAGATAGCATGAATTGCCATATTCTTTCCAGTTTGGTGGACATCCTGATCCTTGACTTACTAGCAAAAGAAGAAAATATATTCAATGAATGAAAGAATATACTTGATTTGATTTGTTACAAAGAAATTTAGGAATTGCATTTTTAATTAGATATGATTAATCAATGTCATTATAGCAACTTGGCCGGGGCTATAACGTTTGCGTAGGAGGACAAATTGTCGGGCTGGCTATACGCCACTGAAGAGAAGCCGTGTAGCACGTCGTTGTACACTTTCAATTCGTTTAATTAAAGTAACTGACTTTGGATTCCATACTTCAGAGGCATATTCTAAGTGTGGTCTCATTAGCACTAGATACGTAGATTTCATAGTGAACAGAAGAGATTTATTTTTACAGGGGGTACGTCGTATAAAGCCCCAGATTTTATTAGCTTTGCACACTTGATTATTTATGTGCTCGTTAAAACGTGCACCACTGGGTTCAAAATACCCAGATGAACTCTTTCTAGCAAATAACCGCCAATACACTACGAGTATAAAATAGGTGATCGCTTTCTTATTAAAGATTGAAGGCGAGTTTCCAATCTCGAGACCGTTTATCTGTTTTCTCTAAGTCATTATGTAATATATTTGACAATCATCAAGGGAGAGATTTGATTGCACATGGCACATACATTTTATATCTTTGTGCTGACCTTCAGCACACATTCAATATTATAGCGAGTTTGAGCAAGACAGCGAAGAACGAAGACGTACTTGACAATTTTTGTCCCTCTGCACATTATCTTGCGTACACTGAGTTTGAGGTCACCGATGGCTGTTCATGCAACGTGTCACAGAGAAGTATTACAAAGAAACAAAGCATTCGTGTTGGCATATTTTGATAGAATCATTTTGCCTAGCGAAAACTATTCAACGTCTGGCAAATACAGTAGCAGTTATCTGAGAAATCAATCAGATCACTCCCTTTAGTCGTCTGACCCAGAGCCTAATTTTCAATGAGTGACCGAGTGAAAATGGCTCTGGAGACGAGAATGATACTGACCCTAAACCTCAACTGATCCAGACAAAACAGCGAGAAATGAAACTCGTCTTTGTTCTTCTACCTTCGTTCAGAACGAAGTTCGCGACAAATTTTCCCAAATATTCGTGTTTAGTCAGTGTTTAGTCGGACAGATCCTACTTAAAAATGTCGGGCAATTTGTTAGGCCTGGTATTTACCATTTATTCATCTACCAATAAACCTGATTTGTTTCCGCTTGTGTAACTATGCTAAAAGGTCATCCCAGGAGAATGACGTGAGATCGATTTTATATTAGGGAATACTAAAGCCTAGTTTCCATTTGGTCGTTAGTTGTCGCTGGCACTACAAGTGGCTGATGTAATAGAGTGTCAACAAAAAACTCTGCAATCATTAAGACTGATTTGCATATCACACAAAAAGACTATTATTATATTAGACTATTTCACATCTACCGCTTGTCGTGCCAGCGACAACTAACGACCAAATGCAAACTAGGCTTAATGAACGTGTCATTTTATACTACAAAAACACCGAATGCATTACTGTAAAATGAGTTTTAAAACCAAGATTCATACTATTCATAAATTTAATTCAAGCATGCATGCTATTCTCAAAAGCAGAACCTTTTGAGAATTCAAAGATACCGCTGTAAATGGTTGATCCATGTTGATCAAAAGGCAATTTTTACCATACATTTAAATTGTTTACCGTATTCAGTCTTTTTAGTCTCACTTCTAATTAGCCCCCAGTCTAGAAGCGCTGAAACAAAATATAGAACCCCATCCCCCACCCTCTATTTGGCCCTGCAAAAAATGAACACAAACGTTCTTTACAACGTTCACTAGTAATCTTTGATATAATATTTTTTACAAGAACGTGAAAATATATTTAGCTACCATGCAGCCTCTATTTATCCCCCCCCCCCTTGTAATAGGCTCCCAGAATTACTGGGGAAAATAAGCCACCAGGGTGCTAAATAAAGCAAATATGTATACCTTTTAGTCATCACGTGTCTTCTGATTTGGCCAGTAATTAATAGTTTACAGCTAAATATGAAAATCACGCAACATACGAACAACAGCGTTGTCTGTAGGTTGAACTATCGGTAAAGCCTGCTGCACACGAGAGCATCTTGCTGAGCTAACCGCCATGCGTGACAGCTAGCTCAGCAAGTTTCTCTTGTGTGCGAATAGCTTTCGTGAGAATTTGACCTCTCGAGGCCTTGAGGAAAATATCTATCGTGTTTGATATTTTTCAACTCGCGAGGAAAAATCTCAACGTCTGCGGATGTTGTGAGCTTAGTGCTGAGCTGCTTGAATCAATTCGCCAATGAGAAACCATAGTTTCTTCATGTGACTTTGCCGAATAAAATGGAGGAAATGCAAACGATTTTGTCAATTGTGTTGTTGTTGAGTAGTTTTCCCAACGTGTGCGGTAAAAATGCATAGCTGAGCTAGCCACCACGCGAGGTGGTTAGCTCAGCAAGTTTCTCTCGTCTGTGCACACGTTGGGAAAACCTCTCAACAACAACATAATTGACAAAATCGTTTGCATTTTCCTCCATTGTGTTCAAAGTCACATGAAGAAACTATGGTTTCTTATTGGCTAATTGATTCAAACAGCGCAGCACTAAGCTCACAACATCCGCAGACGTTGAGACTTTTTCCTCGCGAGGTGAAAAATATCAAACACGATAGATACTTTCTTCAAGGCCTCGAGAGGTCAAATCCTCAAGAAAACTATCCGCACACGAGAGAAACTTGCTGAGCTAGCTGCCACGCGAGGCGGTTAGCTCAGCAAGTTGCTCTCGTCATGTGCGGCAGGCTAGTATGCGGCAGCTTCACAAACACGAATATAAAAACAAACCAGAAACAACATGAACGAACGACGTTTATGTAAATATTTTTGTGCAAAAAGCAGACTTTGTTCAGTTTGTTGACCATCGGAACTGCAGTAGATTGAAAAATATACAAACCCAACCACTAAATCCAAACTTTTAATATAGTTCTAGCTTTCATCATCAGGAATGATAACTAAAATAACTAAAATATTGTTTAACTAAGATAGTGATAACCAAAATATTGATAACTAAAATACTGATAACTAAAATATCGTTTCTGATGATGATTAAACAAAGTCGAAAGCTAGAACTATACTAGCGTACCTGCAAGGTAGGGATTGCTGCGGGCATTAAAAGCAAATAGAACTAAATAGTACAAATTATATGAAGCACAATTACTCGCAGCGACTAGATACAGGTTAATTATAATACAAGTTTTTGTTAGACGCATTTACCACATTATATACACAGATTTATTACACTAAGAAACCAAAACTTTATCACAGTGGCCAAAGTAGCAAACCTCGCACGTGTAAAAACGTCACAGAAAGAAGAAAGATCGGAAGCCGGACTGTTGAAGGCCTTTCAATCACTGATCTGAAATAAGACTGGATAACGCATCTATAGCTGACTCGTACCCAGTCGTCAATTACGATTTATATAGATCATTCCCATCATGCACCATTATTTTGTTTAATCCTCATTTGAGGGACTGGGTACGAGTCAGCATCTATAGTATACAAAAGTGAAGCCGGAAGTCACCGGCCGCCACCCGATTCTGGGGCCCCACTTTTGTATAGATTTGTATTACAGACGGTAGTTTTTCGCGTTTTTTGCCTTGGCTACGTTTCCGATCGGGCCAATTTTACAATCACAACGATAGAAGCATACAAGAAGAAATTTTGAGCAAAAAATTTGGAGTATTATGGCTTTATAACGCCGCGAAACGGGATTTACAACTCTGAAGGAGTGGAAAGCCTCAGACTTTGTTTATCAACGCGAGCTCGTTTTGCCACTTTAATACAAAATCAACTCAAAATATTCCAATCTCGTTCCCAGAGTATGCCTGTTCGCGGGTTAGGTCGTGCCACAACCTAACCCGCGAACAGGCATACTCTGGGAACGAGATTGAACATATTCAAGAATTACTGTTAGGGCCTGTTCATATGATCCCGCTTACCGGGACGTCTCGCTTACCGAGACGAATATTTCCGTGCGTTCATATGGAGTATTTCGTCCCGCTTGCCGAGATGAAATTACATTGTAGTTCTATAATTAGCGTCAATCTCGTTCCCCGAGCATGCCCGTTCGCAGGTTAAGGGTGGGCATAGCTCTGGAGAAATCGAATTGATCACGTTGAATTTCCAACGTGAGTTGTACGCATGCTCAGCAATGTTGCAAAATATAAATAAAGTATTTCGAATTTCGCGTCGAAAATTTGATACATTTTACACTGAAATCGAATTGAAAACAACTAAAAATTCTGGGGGAAATATGTACGAAAGCTTCGGATTGATAGAGATACAACTACCTGAAAAAATACAAGGAGAACTTCGACGTTTCGAGCGAAGGCGCTTCGATTTGTACTGTTAGACTGTTAGTGTTTGTATATATCGTACTTGACCTTTGCTGATAAATATAATCTCCTCAAGAAAATAAGTATTATATATTTTTATGCTTTAAAATTTACATTTAACTCTCCTGTCAGAATTTATGGCATACGTAGTGTTAAGTACGACAGTATAAAAGGTCAAGTACGATGTATACAAACACTATTACAGTACAAGTCGAAGCGCCTTCGCTCGAAACGTCGAAGTTCTCCTTGTATTTTTCAGGTAGTTGTATCCCTATCAATCCGAAGCTTTCGCACATATTCCCTCCAGAATTTCTAGTTGTTTTCAATCGATTTCAGTGTAAAAAAGTAGCAAATTTTCGACGAGAAATTCCAAATACTTTGTTTATATTTTGCAACAATTGCCAAGCATGCGTAGAACACACGTTGGAAATCCAACGTACTATCTGCCGTTAGCCAATCACAGGCCTGAATCAATTCGATTTCTCCAGAGCTATGCCCACCCTTAACCTGCGAACGGGCATGCTCGGGGAACGAGATTGTAATTAGCGTATGCAAAACTTCCACATTTCAGTCAAGCAACACACTAATACTTGGCGATTTTAGTGTTTTTCTTCGTTTATTTACAAGAAAAAGTATTGCTTCAGGTGGTTATTTAGTACTTGTTTTCAAAACAAACATAAAACCAAGTAAAAAGTGTTAAATTAAACCGGCAAGACTTGTTTCACTTCATCCCGGTAAGCGGGCTGGCGTGTTCATATGGAAAAATTTTCATCCCGCCTTCCTATGATCTCGGCAAATTCAAACGAGATCTCGGCAAGCGGGCCAGCTCGCTTTCTTATATGAACACAATGCAAAATTTTATAGGAAAATAGATAGGCGGCGAGATCATCGGTAAGCGAGACGTCCCGGTAAGCGGGATCATATGAACAGGCCCTTACTGGACGACTAATATTCTCACGAAATTTGAAGAAATGAAGCAGCTACATTGTGAACAAAAGCGTACTGAGGTTAGTTTTAAAATACCTTGAGGCTACTTTTATAATTATACGATCGAATTTAATAAGGAACAGTTTTAAATGTCAATTTTGTCAAAAAGCATTCCTAGGCGACTTGTCGAGAAGTTTTATATGTTTTAAACAATGAAATATTTTTAATCCAAATTATAAACAACGACTCAATATGTTATTATAATTCATATAATTATGGAAGTAGCCTCAAGGTATTTTAAAACTAACCTCAGTACGCTTTCGTTCACAATGTAGCTGCTTCATTTCTTCAAATTTCCTGAGAATATTCGTCCAGTAACAGTAACTCTTGTATATTTTGAGTTGATTTTGTTTATGAAAGTAGCAAA